>PVJI01020670.1:0-28552 GCA_004026765.1 Micronycteris hirsuta | reverse complement strand
CCCAGCTACTCGGTTCCCTGTGGTACTGACCACCATCTCCTCTCTGTAATGTTCTCCTCTCCCCCACGGCTCCAGGGGGCAGGGCCACCAAGCCACTCACCTCTCCCAGAATATACATTCCTGGCTGCTCTGGAAGAGGCAGGCCCAGGAGCTGTTGCCTTCACTGTTGCCCAGTGCCTAGTCCAGAGCTCAGCCTAGATGAGGGCTTCCGTGCACACACATTTGACTGGCTGACGGCATGGCTCCCTCAGAATAGGTCTATTGCAGTTGCTCCTAAGTGAGTCTAATGTTTGGAGTGGGCCCACTCTGTACCAGGCACGACATGCCAGCTACTGCCTGCCTGGTAGAGGGATCCCAAGAACCAGGGATGGAAGCATGGCCCCTGACCTTCAGGAGCTGCGTGCTGCCTGGCGCATCTCATACTGTGATCCGCGGATAACTTGGCAGATCGTGTGCCAGGGATTGGTCCCCACACCAGGGCTCATGGAGGATGCAGGACCCTGTGAGCACAGGAGAAGGGTGTGAGCCCCCAGGCCCAGCTGATTGTACTTCTTACATCTTCCCCAAGTTCAGATTCATCTTCTTATCATGCCTCTGCCTCCACTGTCCCGATCACATATTTATTGTCTCCTATCTGGAGGGTTCCCACATCCTCCCTGCCACCAGGTGGCACCCCTTCAATCAGTTATTCCTACAGCGTCCAGAGCCACTTGTAGACACAAGCGAAACCCGCTCTCCTGGTAAAGCGCTTCCACCGCCCACAGCAGAGCCTTGCCTGGTGGCCCGTGGGGCGAGCACAGGCTGGCCGGGATCTGTCAGGCTCTCCTCGGCACTGGCCTGCACAGTATTCCTGAGAGATTTAGTTGTTTGTCTTTTAAAATCAAGACATTTCACACATGAATCTGGGTTTCTGGATTTACTTAAAAAACCAAAACAAAAAACAGATGTGGTCCCACTGGGCCCAGATCTCTGCAGGCAACAGGGCAAAGGAGCTGAACAGGGAGGCTCCTGTTAGTGCCTGTGTGCTCAGTGGGTCACAGTCCCCACCACTCCCTGTTGTCATTCAGCATCACTGAGCTTTCTCTGCTCTTTTATACATGCCTACTTTCTTTGATTTTTAATTTTAAAAAATTATTTACTTATTTAGACAGAAGGAAGAGAGACAGATAGACAGACAAACATCGATTTGTTGTTCCACTTATTTATGCATTCCTTGGCGGATTGTTGTATGTGCCCTGACAAGGATTGAACCCATAACCTTGGTGTGTCAGGACGATACTCTAATCAATTGAGCTACTCGGCCAGGGCTCACACCTACTTTCTTTGGAATTTGATTTGTGATCCTTGGTCCAGAGAATGAGGTCCAACTCCAACTCCTTCCAAGTATACCAGGTCTTCTGTGGCAGGTCCTTCCTCACACCTCTGCCTTCATCACCTGCTGCTCCTGGTTTGCTTTTCTGACTCAAATAATAAGGACTGCTCACAGCTTCCTGCAATCACAATGACATTATACTTCTTTGTGCCTTTGCATCTCCCAATTCATCTTTTTTTCCTCCTGCTCATCTTTTGAGGTTCAACCATAGTGGTTGCCTGGGGTGGGGCTGGGAGATATTGACTGGAAAGGGGCAAGAGGGGACTTCCGGGGTGATGGGAATGTGCCATATCTTGACTGGGGGTGTTGGTTACACAGGTAGGTACATTTGTCAAAATTCATTGAACTTTTGACTCAGAATGGGTGCATTTAATCTTTTATAAGTTACACTCCAATAAAGGAAATTTAAACTGAAGCTCAGCCCAGTGTCTTCACCTCCAGGCAGCCATCCTGGGTGCCCAGGCTGGGATAAGCACCCTCTGCGCAGTTCCAGAAGACCCTGAACCACCTCTGCCTCGTCGCTTACCACCAATTATAAATGCCCAATCACGGCCGCCACCTGCGGTCTGCTGCCCATTTCCTGTGACCACCAGGCCCCTGCAAGGTGCCAGGCCTGCTGTAGGCACCTCGGCATCGATGCTGGTGGTTGGGGAGGGAGCAAGGCATAAGCTTGAGCTTGTCCCCTCTCTTGCGCTTCCAGATAAGAGTCTCTGGAATCAACACACTTTGGTTCACACCCTTACACCTGGGTTCTGCCACTAATTCATTGTATGACCTCAGGCAACTCGGGAGAGATGCTAATGCTGGAACATACCCCAAAGATGGGAGTGAGCACTGTCCTCTGTCCTCTCAGCTCCAGGCCCATTCTAAAGGCTTTTCTTACACTAACTAATGCAAGCCTGACACATGGCTGTGTTACCCATATTGTACCAGGGAAGAGACTGAGGCACAAGGTGGATGAGCACCTTGCCCAGAGCTGAGTTGCTGGAGGAGGCCGTCTGAGCCCAGCGGTGCATGTAGCCATTCTACGGTACCTGATAAGTGCCAGCTGCTGTGGGTACTGTGTCATTATTTCTCCCTCCTCTCATCTCCTTAAAGAACCATCTTGTCTTTAAGGTCACGGTGACAGCTAGTGGGAAGCTTGCAAATGCAAGATATTTTCACTCTCCACAGAGTATCTGGTTAGAAAACAGGCTGGGGCCCCCTGCCAGGCAAGTGCCCACGTTGTGTTGACAGGAACCAGGCAGATTAACTACGCAGGATTCAGCTCAATTCACAAACATTTAGCCAACACCCACGATGTGCCAGGCAGTCTGCTGGCATCAGGGAGCAGTGGAGGGCTGGGAAGATGGCGAAGGCTGCGGGCCAGCCTGGAGGAGCCCAGAGTTTCCAGGAGGCCCACAGCGTGGGTGTGAGAGTTGCAGCAGGCTCCACCCCCACCCCAGGGGCCAGGTTTCTTAGTTTGACCACCATCTGGTCCAGGCTTTAGGAGTTTGGAGGTGATGTTTGTCATTCTCTTTGGTCACTAATGCCCTAAGAAGTTGGGGGTGCCCCCCACCCTGTCTCCCACTATGGAATCTCAATGCTTGCTTTCCCAGACTCCCTTGCAGCCAGGGCACAGTCCTGTGACCCACATTTTACTGGGCAGAAGCTAGGACCCGAGAGGCAGGAACTTGAGCAATCTGTTGAGGTGACAGTGGCTGCAGGCATACTTGTTTCCCAGGGTCCACGGTGGCAGACATTATGGTGTCATATACTCAGAGATGGTGGGGTGAGGTGGGACGCTGTGATGGCAGAGGGGTTTCTGTTTTGCAGGGTAATTTTGGACAATGTTCCTTGTTGGATAGCCTGCAAACCCGCTCTCTGCCTCCCCCTTCCCCCGCCAGTGACTCTGACTTACCACTTACCCCCTAATGTATCGCTTTTCTGCTTCAACTACTTGGCAATGGCTGTGGGGTGGTAGCTAGGAACTTGGGTTGACACGTTCAATCTTCGTGGCCTTCATCACACAACCGCCTTACCCAGAGCCACTGCCCAAATCACACTGAGGAGCCGGGGAACCTGCAGACAAAATGGAGATTGCATGGTAGAAACTGCCGGTGGCACCTGCAGTTCCCCATTTGTTTGGGATCCGTCCTGGTTCCCATTCTTTGGAGCCTACAGGTTCAGTCCTTTCTCCTCTCCCCAGATTATTAGTGTGAGTCCAAGAAATTCAAAGACCTATTTAAAGGAAATGGAATCCTTTATATAGAATTGAATGTGCTGCCTCCGGCACACCCGTTTGTGTTTAAAAGCTGTAGTCCCGAAAGCTGCAGATATTTAGCAAAATGGCAAATTTTTACTAAAAACGATCTAGAATTACCATGGCCATTACAAAGAACAATCCAAATAGATAAACTCACTTAAAAAGCACACTTAAAAGCGAAGGCTCTTAAATCAACAAACAGAATGGGACACTTATTTAAATTAGTATGCAGAAGCTTCAAAAAGGCTTGTGATCAGAAATTTGACCAAACCGGAAGGTGCTATTCAAAGCCTGATAAGATTTTTTAGGCCTTCTCCCTAAGTTAAATGTACAAAGAGGAGAAAACATTCCAAGTCAGTGGATGGGAGTGTCAGTCGTTTGATGTTTAGGTGGCAGTTCAATTCTTTGAGGAATTGAAAGCAATCTTCTTTGTTTTATAAATCTAGTATTAAAGGAACAGAGGTATGGCTCCATAAAGTATTCAAAGTCCACCAATCCTTTTTACCAACCCCAAAACTACCCCTATATATCTTGGGCGTTGAGAATTAAGGTCCTTCTTGAAGGAACTCTAATTTTTCCGTATGCCTTTGAGATACTTATAATAAATATAACACATACTTCAGGGAGGTAACTCTTATCAACAGGCGAACAAAAGGGGCAAAGATGGGAAATTTAAGGGAATGAAAAATCATATATCTTTCCAAGTATTGGTCTATCTGTGTGTGTGTGTATGTGTGTGTGTGTGTGCCTGTATATGAGGTCTGTCCAGAAGAAGTACAACCATTGTTAACATAACAAGAACAGTTTGTGCAACATTGATGTAACCTGGCAGCCAAGGAGAGTGGACTGAAATGCATGTGCGTGAACAATGATGACTTCACAGTACTAGTTGGGGTGTGGTAGATTCCACTGAGTGAGCATGTGTGCTGTGTGGCCATCGCATTCAAAATGACTGAGCAAGTAGAGCAACAAATCTGCTTCAAATTTTGTGTTAAGATTGAACATTCCTCCACAGAAACTATTCGGATGATTCAGAAGGCCACAGCTATGGGCAACTGGTGATGGGCAGCTTCATCACAACACGCCCGCTCATGCATCACAGCTTGTGCAGAGTTTTATGGTGAAACATCAAATCACCCAGGTGACTCAGCGCCCCCCACAGCCCAAATTTCATGCTCTCTGATTTCTGGCTTTTCCCTAAACTAAAATCACCTTTGAAAGGGAAGAGATTTCAGACCATCGAAGAGATACAAAAAAATACAATGGGACAGCTGATGGCAATTGGGAGAACTATGTGAGGTTCCAAGGTGCCTACTTTGAAGGGGACTAAGGCATCACTGTCTTATGTACATTATTTCTTGTATCTTGCATCTTCTTCAAGAAATGTCTCTATTTTTCATATTACCTAGCTGGATACTTTCCGGTCAGGCCTTGTATATGTTGTAGATGTGGGATATTTCTTTTTTTTTTTTAAGATTTTATTTATTTATTTTTAGAGAGGGGAAGGGGAGGAGACAGAGAGGGAGAGAAACATCAGTGTGTGGTTTCCTTTCACATGGCCCTCAGCCTGCAACCCAGGCATGTGCCCCCACTAGGAATCGAACTGGCGACCCTTTGGTTTGCAGCCCACACTCAATCCACTGAGCTATGCCAGCCATGGCGGATATTTCTTTTTTTAATGATATTTTATTGATTATGCTATTATAGTTGTTCCAATTTTTCTCCCCTTGCCCCCATCTACCTAACACCTCCCACTCCCTCAGATAACCCTCACACCATTATTCATGTCCATCGTCATGATGTAAGTTCTTTTGCTAGTCCATTTCCTATACTGCACCTGACATTCCTCTGGCTATTCTGTAACTACCTATTTGTACTTCTTAATCCCCTCACCTCTTCACCCATTCCCACGCACCCTCCTCCCATCTGGCAACCATCAAAACCCTCTCCGTATCCATGATTCTGTATCTGTTCTTCTTGTTCGCTCAGTTTGTTTTTTAGATTTAGCTGTTGATAAACTGATATTTATTGACATTTTATTGTTCATAGTTTTGATCTTATTCTTTTTCTTAAGTAAGTCCCTTTAACATTTCATATAATAATGGTTTCGTGATGATGATGAATTCCTTTAGTTTCTTCTTGTTGGGGAAGCTCTTTATCTGCCCTTTGATTCTAAAGATATCTTTGCTGGGTAGAGCAGTCTTGGCTGTATGTCCCTGCTTTTCATGACTCTGAATATGTCTTGCTAATCACTTCTAGCCTGCAAAATTTCTTTTGATAAATCAGCTGACAATCTTATGGGAGCTCCCCTCTAGGCAACTAACTGCTTTTCTCTTACTGCTTTTAAGATTCTCTCTTTATTTTTAATCTTTGGCATTTTAATTATAATGTGTCTTAGAGTGGGCCTCTTTGCATCCATCTTGTTTGGGACTCTCTCTGTGCTTCTTGGACTTGCATGTCTATTTCCTTCACCAAATCAGGGAAGTTTTCTTTCATTATTTTTTCAAATAGATTTTCAATTTTTTTTTCTCTTCTCTTTCAGACACCCCTATGATGCAAATGTTGGAATGCTTGAAGTTGTCCCACAAGCTGCTTACACTATCCTTGTTTTTTGGATTCTTTTTTCTTCTTTTTATTCTGATTGGTTCTTTTTTGCTTCCTCATGTTCCATATCATTGATTTGATTCTCACCTTCGTTCACTTTACTGTTGTTTCCCTGTGAATTGTTCTTTATTTCAGTTAGTGAATTCTTCATTTCTGATTGGATCTTTTTTTATGCTGTTGAGGTCCTCACTAAGTTCCTTGAGCATCTTTATAACCAGTGTTCTGAAGTCTGCTTCTGATAGATTGCCTATCTCCATTTTGTTTAGTTCTTTTTCTGGAATTTTGATCTGTTTTTTCATTTGGACCATGTTTGTCTCCTCATTTTGGCATCCTCCTTGTGTTTGTTTCTATGTATTAGGTAGAGTTGCTATGACTCCCTGTCTTGGTAGCATGGCCTAATATAATAGGTGTCCTATAGGGTCCAGTGGTACAGCTTTCCTTATCACCCAACCTGGGCACTTGAGGTATATATATCCTTTGTGTTGCCTGAGTATACCTTCCTGTTGTAGTTGAGCCTTGATTGCTGTTGGCAGGCCAGTGGGAGGGATTTACCCAGGCCAGTCAGCTGCAAGGACTGGCTGTGACCACTGACCACCAACCTCCTCCCTCTGTGGAGGATCAACTGTACAGGGTCAAGGTGGTGGTTCCTGACGTGGTCTGTAGCTATCCACTGGGTGCACAGACTCTGTGGTTTCCCAGGCAGTGAAAGCCAAATTCAGCCCCCACCTGTGTTTTACCCAGGGCCACCCTGCGTGGGCTATAAAGCAATCTGAGATGTTGCTGCTTGTGCTAGGTTTGGGGATTCCCAGGTGAAGCCAAACTGTAAATCTTGGTTGGCTGTTGCTAGTGCTGTGCCTGGGACTACTTAGCATGGGGGTGGGGGCATGCTGAGGATGGCTGTTGCTTGTTTGAGAAGATTTAGGAAATCATGAAGCATGAGCCAAGACCAGCCATTCATATGGAAAAACCTCTATTAACAGCTTGAGTGGGCCCATACATTGTGTTGGACATAGTCTCAGGGCATCTCCAGCGCAGGGCAACAGTATTGTCCAGGCTGATGGAGACTCAGATATGGCACCCGCCTGCCAGCTCTGTGGCTCTGTAGGGTGAGGGTTCAGAAAAGGGGCATTGGCCTTTCTTTCTGGGAGAAAGCTGAACCCTAGCTCTGGCCTTGATGCCAGATTCTTCACTTCCTCCCTGTATGCCACTTGTGCCTTTCAAGCTGCTACCTCGGTGCTGGAGCTCAAAGGCAGTGAGTCTGAGTATGTCAGTTCATGTGTGGGTTCTTTAAGAGGAGCTGCTTAGCCCGGCTGGTGTAGCTCAGTGGATTGAGCGCGGGCTGGGAACCAGAGGGTCCCGGTTCGATTCCCAGTCGGGGCACATGCCTGGGTTGCGGGCCAGGTCCCCAGTAAGGGCCATGTGAGAGGCAACCATACATTGCTCTTTCTCCCTCTCTTCTCCTCTCTCTAAAAATAAATAAAATCTTTAAAAAAAAAAAAAGAGGAGCTGCTTGGACTCCAGAAGTTACTTCCACTGACTGAATCTCCACTGGTTTTTGCAGCCAGAAGTTATGGGGACTTAACTTCCTGTCACTGGAACCATGGGCTGGGGACCTGGTGTGGGATGGGACTCCTCGCTCCCAAGATATCCCTCCTGAATATTTATCTACCACACGTGGATGTGGACCAGCCTGTTTCATGTCTCTACCGCTCCTACCAGTCTGGATGGATGTGGTTTCTGTAATTCCATAGTTGTCAGGCTTTCCATTCAACTTGATTTCTGACAGTTCTGAGTGATGGCTGTTCTATAATTTAGTTGTAACTTTGATGTGATTGTGCAAGGAGGTAAGCCATGTTTACCTATGCTGCCATCTTGACTGGAAGTCTGCATCAATGAATAATATTTTTCTATTTCTGGATGGTATGGCCAAAATTAGTTTGTAAAATAGCTTTATTCAATTGGGTTAAAGGTACAAACTCAGAAATATAGAGACCAATCAAAACAATTTTTCAAATTCACATGATTTAAGATAATCTTCAGTAAATAAAGGCTAGTTTGTCAGTTTAATTAAACTAAATATGTCTTTAGAGTTATTAACATTGAATATAATGCAGGTAAACAATTTAATTCTACCTGGGTTTATTTAAATAAGTTCAAGTAATTGTAGTTGTCACTGGAACAGGTTCAAGCCTGGGCGAGTCCTGCCCTGGAATGCTCCTGGATGAGCAGGTTCTTGAGTCAAAAAATTCAAGTCTTGAGTCAGGTGAAAGTGAGAGTAAGTTTACTAAAGCTTAGGGTAAAGAAAATGGACTTCTGGCCAAGATGGAGGCATAGGTAGATACACTTTGCCTCCTCACACAACCAAAAGAAGGACAACCACAAATTTAAAAACAAAAAATAACTAGAACTTCAAGAAAATTGAACTGTATAGAAGTCCGACAACCAAGGAGTTAAAGAAGAAACATTCATCCAGATGGGTAGGAAGGGTGAAGATGGGCAGCTGGGATGGAGAGGACCAGGACAGGCAAGGTGGCAGCAGGTGGACCGAGCAGTCCCACATTTGCATGCAGATAAACCAGGAGGAGCAACTGGGGAGTGAGGCAGACCACGAAACCCAGGGTTTGAGCCCAGGGAAATGAAGCCTCAAAACCTCTGACTGAAAAACCCTGTGGGGACCGAGGTGGCAGCAGGAGGACCTCCCAACCTCACAGGAGAGACATTGGAGAGACCCACAGGGTCCTAGAACGTACATAAGCCCACCCACCCAGGAATCAGCACCAGAAGGGCCCAATTTGCTTTTGGGTAGTGGGGGAAGTGATTGAAAGCTGGCTGAGAGCCAAGCAAGAGGCATTGTTCCCTCTCGGACCCCTCCCCACAGACAGCGCCACAATGCAGCAAAGTGTGTTGCCCTGTCCTGGTGAATACCTAAGGCTCTGCCCCTTACTACGTAACAGGTGCACTGAGACAAAGAAATATGGCCCAAATTAAAGAATAGATTAAAACTTGAGAGAAAGAAATAAGTGACAAGGAGATAGCCAACCTATCAGATGCAGAGTTCAAAACACTGGTAATCAGGATGCTCACAGAAATGGTTGAGTATGGTTGCAAAATAGAGGAAGAAGTGAAAGCTATGAAAAGTGAAATAAAGGAAAATGTACAGGGAGCCAACAGTGATAGGAAGGAAACCAAGACTCAGATCAACAATTCAGAGCAGAAGGAAGAAATAAACATTCGACCAGGACACAATGAAGAAATAAGAATTCAAAAAAATGAGGAGAGGCTTAGGAAACTCTGGGAAAACTTTAAACATTTCAACATCCGAATCATAGGGGTGCCAAAAGGAGGTGAGGAAGACCAAGGGATTGAAAACTTCTCTGAACAAATAACGAAGGAGAACTTCCCTAATCTGGCAAAGGAAATAGACTTCCAGGAAATCCATGAACCTCAGAGAGACCCAAAGAAGTTGGACCCAAGGAAGCACACACCAAGGCACATCATAATTACATTACCCAAAGATAAGGAGGAATCTTAAAAGCAGCAAGAGAAAAGGAGGCAGTTACCTACAAAGGACTTCCATCAAGACTATCAGCTGATTTCTGAACAACTGA
This sequence comes from Micronycteris hirsuta, assembly GCA_004026765.1. Classification (NCBI taxonomy): domain Eukaryota; kingdom Metazoa; phylum Chordata; class Mammalia; order Chiroptera; family Phyllostomidae; genus Micronycteris; species Micronycteris hirsuta. The sequence goes on along the minus strand of PVJI01020670.1, from coordinate 18,723 downwards.
TCCTAAAAATATAAAAAAAACTTAAGTAAAGAACTAGAACAGGAACAGAATCACAGAAATGGAGATCACATGGAGAGTTACCAGTGGGGAGGGCACAGAGGAGAATAGGGGAAAAGGTACAGAGAATAAGAAGCATAAATGGTGGGTACAAAATAGGGGGAGGTTAAGAACAGTATAGGAAATGGAGAAGCCAAAGAACTTATATGTATGACCATGGACATGAACTAAGGAGTGGGAATGATGGTGGGAGGGGGCGGTGCAGGTCAGAGGGGCATAAAGGGGAGAAAAAATGGGACAACTATAATAGCATAATCAATAAAATACATTTTTTTTAAAAAAGGAAATGAAAGTACACACCTGAGGAAAGGGCTCCCAGGTGTGCTCAAAGGAATGCCAGCACTGGCCTTTTCTCTTGAATCTTTTTTATCTGTTTTGTATACATAAGAAAATTAGGGGGCTTGTCTCAGCAGAGGATCTCAACGGAATATTCATTAGATTTCCAGGTGTGTCGTTCAGTATGCTGATGAATCAAAATACGGGTATAGTGGGGTCAGAGGTCATTTTCTAATTAGTTTGATCTTGGATTAATTTGGTTCTAATTGTTTTTTAAATTGTTGTTATGTATCTTTCTGACTAACGTGACTTAAACCAACTGCTTTTAGATATCTTTGGTTACGGAGAATAGAGGCCTGTGATTCCGGTAAATGCTCAGCTGCCCCAGCTGTTTGTTCAGCCATTTGTCTCAGCTTCCTCATTCCACTTGCCAGGGAATTGTCCTAGTTTCTTCCTAACCTGCCTTGTTTCCCCTAAGACTTCCATCCCGGAAATCTCCAGGGGTGACGAGGGCATGAGGGTGCGTCTTCAGTAGCTGTTTGCGGCTAGCACGGACCTTGGGCCCTGCCTACACAGTGCCCAGAAGCGGCTCTCTGCCTGATCTCGGGGGAGAAAAAGGGGTGGGACCCAAGACTGGGACAGAGAGGCTATTGGTTGGTTCTCCTAAATTAGGGGTGGGCTGGAATCCCCAGAGCGTCGTCATCTTGATATGGGATTCCTGGGTCCTAGAGGTGACGAATTTGACAAGAAGTTTAAAAAGACAGGGTCCGAAGATGAGGAGGAGAATGGTAACTACTAAAGATCCAAGAAGGGCGCAGACCAGGCAACGGAGGGAGAACGGACTTCACAGCCCCCAGAGTGAGGGGCAGGGGGTTCCTTTCCGAAGTTATGCAGCCCGGCGGCCTGGTCACGGAGGTTTTCGATGTCCTCCTCCACTTGACCTGAAGAGTCTGTGTGAATGCAGCAGGCTTTGTTGATGACCGCGCACACCCCTCCTGCGTCTGCTGTTAGTAATCAAGGGCTAATCTGTTATTTAACACAACGTTAGCGAGAGAATCTGGATATTGTTTTAAGTTTTTAGACAACGCCGGTACTTTTTGCTAGAGCAGCAATACTGTCTGTTACATTTCTTAAAGTGGCTTCATAATAGGCAAATCCTCCCCATACCAGCTCTAATGAGACCGATGGCCCTCTTAGTTTGAGGGTGAGTGGCATTATGAACAGAAAACCTAAGGTGCACTGGCCTTGAAATTGTGTATTGTTGACACATGGAAAGTCTAGAGCAGGTAATGGCTGGTGGAACTTAGTGTAGGGTCTGCCATTATAAGGTAAACTATTTTGGGGGTGTCCACAATATCCAGAAGGGGTGCCCTCCCACTGGGGATATGTGGATGAAAACCAGGCCCATAAGGCTGGCTGGGCCCCAGCTGGCGTCTCCCCGGCAGTCAGGGGAGAGAGGTCCTCCTCTTAGGAGGTGGCCCCTCGGCCCTGTGGGGGCTCTATGTGCTGCGGGCATCTGGTAAAGGAGCTTCCGGTTGATATCAGTTTTCTTTGCCAATAGCTGCAGGTGCTCTGGAGGCCATCTTGAGAATTAGTGTCCCCGGTAGCGGACGGGCCGTGTGGCCCAGCGGGCACCAGGGTGTCTCATTCGGGTGCGGGAGACATTGCCAGAGACGTCTTTGGATACATCAGAGGTGGGATAGAATTATCTTCTTCAGGCTATTGACACATCCATTGGATGTAACACAGTGACAAAAGGGTCTTGCATAAGAGCACCTGTACTGACCAGTTACTAGTCTGGTTAATGGTGGAGGTTACACTGGAGCAAGGAAAACCACCGGGAACTGGAGGGAGGCTCACTAAAAAGGGACTGGCCTTTTAAAATCTTTTCAGGGACCCTGATAATATAGTTAGATTCAAGCTGAGGACTGTGGTTTGAAACTGAGGTGGGAGGGTTGTTACGATTGGTTGTCCACGGCAGATCCAGCAAATGGAAAGGTGATTTCTGGTAGTAATGATGTTGGAAAAGTTTGCCCTGGCTGGGTGGCGAAGTTGGTTGGAGCCCCTTTCCATACACCAAAAGGTTGCAGCTTCGATTCCCCATCAGGGCATCAGGGCACGTACCTAGGTTGCAGGTTCAATACCCGGTTGGGGCGTGTCCAGGAGGCAACTGATGGATGTTTCTTTCTCTCCCCCTTCCTCGCTCTCTAAAACTAATAAACATGTCCTTGGGTGAGGAATTTTTGTACAAAGGAAAAGTTTATTGGTGTATTTGTCTCCCATTCTCCTGGTAGGGACTCTGGGTACAATAGGGTCAGGGAAACAAGAAATATATACATTGTTGGTTAAAATTTAAATAATTTGAATGTAGTGGAGGACGTGGGATCTTATCCAGTGAAAATTAAATGCAGCAAGGACAGAACGGTCTCTTCCTGGGGGAGGAGTCTGGGTCAGAAATACAAGGAAGACCGTGGTACTGAAGCCTGTCTGCCGCATTACTTCTCTGGGACAGTTCTTGCTCCTTGAAGCGAAGTCGGAGGTCCTCGGCAGGTGCGCAGGAGAAAGTCACAGGCTGTGCTTCCTGAGAGGACACTTACGAAACGGGTTTGATTGGAGATAAGTAGACCCAAACGGTTATTCCAGTGAGAGCTACTGCAGCTGGGGTGCTTAGCAGGACCTGGGATTCAGGACAGCTGTCCTGCCAGGTGTTCAAATAGACCATGTCTCCTGGTTTAACTTGTCTGTGTGAGGTCTTTATCTGAGGTGGGATGCTGTTTTCATGTTTCTGTAATGTCCTTTGTACCTGTCCTAGATAAGTGGTGTGAGGCGAGGCGTGAGCTGGAGGGTTTCCTCGTCTATTCGTGGGTCAGATTTGAGAAAGGGGCTGCCATAGGTGAGTTCAAAGGGGCTAACTTGTAATTTTCATTCAGGGGCAGCTCTTGTTCTCAGGAGACCTGTGGGCAACATGGACCCCCAGGACTCTGAGGTCTCTTGGCGTGGCGTGGCGAGAGTCCTTTTTAGGGTTTGATTAGCTCTTTCTACTTTACCGAGGATTGAGGTCCCATGACGACTCCAAGTGATAGTTGATCCCTAAAGCTTGAGCCAGCTGTTGTCTAATTTTGGCTGCAAAAAGTTGTCACTCTGTACGCTTCTTGGTAGTCCAAACCTAGGGGAGATTTCTTTTAGTAGGTATCTGGCCACCTTAGCAGCTTTTTCTTTGTTCTGTCAGGAAAGGCCTCGATCCATCTAGTGAAAGTGTCTACAAATATTAGTAAATATTAAATCCAGCCCCAGAGGGACTCTGAGTGCAGTCACTCAGCCAATCCGGCCCAGGCTGTGTGCCCTGTGTCATATTGAGTTAAGAGGGGAGGAAGAGGAAGGTGACTGCAGGGGTTATTTTTGGAGCAGAGTGCACAGCCTTGGGTTTTATGAAAACCAGTTATTGCTTTTATAGTTTCACGAACTCCTTGAACTACAAACAATTGGGAAATGCGGGTTGCAAGTGCCTCCCTCCCCAAGTGGGTGTCATCGTGGGGCGTTCTGTTGTATTCCCATTTTAAGTTCCGAGGTAATAACAGTCTATTATCTCCTGGTATCCAGCTGCAGGGTCTCTGGGGAACCCGTCCTCCAGGGCCTGGGAGGCCTCCCCCATGAGGTACAGGGACTCCCGGGGACTGAGGGAGGTTGGGGAGCTGAGCTGCCTGCAGGGTGGCTGGTGACGCCTGGGCTGCTGTCTTGGGGGCCGGGTCTGCCAGTGTACTGGGTATTGTTGTTAGTTACACCCGGGTCCCCTTCTGGTGGCCCCTGCAGTGTGTTACAGCTGCCAGGAGTGCTGAAGTTTCTTCATGGTGTTTTATGGGGGGCTTTAGCTGTTAAAAGTCCTCTTTCTTTCCAAATAGCAGCATGAACATGTGAAACCCATACTTTGAGTCAGTACAGACATTTACCCGGAGGTCTTCCCTAACGGTAAGGTCCTAGAGAGTGCTAGGAGTTCCGGGTTTGCCACTGGTGTTTCCTGAGGGCTGACAACGCATGTCCCACCTTTCTGCCACCATTGTGCACAAAACTGCGGCCATTCGTAAGCCATTCTGCCTCAGAGCTGGGTACAGGTTTATTGTCTTTTAGGTCAGACCTGCTGGAATCTACTGTTCAATAACCTCTCTGCAATGGTGTGTGACTTAGGTTTCTCTGTTTGCTGGTAGGAGAGTAGCAGGACTGGGAGTTTGGCAAACCTTTAGGGTTAACTCAGGAGAAACTAGGGGGGGAGCCTGGTGTTTACGTAGCCGCCCCCCTCCCGTGAGCCACAGGTGTCCCTTTATTTCTAAGGGCGCGGCACATCCCCGATGGGGAGGGGCGTTTGTGCTGCAGCAGCTGCCCTGGAGGAAGTCTACTGGCCTCTCCCACTAGGACAGCAGTGGCTGCTATGGCTCGTAAAGTGTGGTCAGCGGTTGCTACGGGATCTAGTTGTTTTGAAAAATAAACTACTGGACCTGCAGTTGAACCCAGTTCTCGGGTGAGGACTCCAAGTGCTATTCGCGTTTCTCTGTCACACACAAGGTGAAAGGTTTTTCTAAATTTGGCATCCTAAGGCGGCGCACTGCTTAGGTAGGCTTTTAATTCCTAGAAGGCACGGTGACATTCACGGGTTCGGTCTATTAGGTCCTCTGTTGCCCCCCTCAGAGCTTCATATAGAGGTTTAGCAATTAACCCAAAACCTAGTACCCAGAGGCAACAGAAGCCAGTTATTCCTAAAAAGCCTCAAAGCTGTGGCTTATTTCGTGGGACTCTGAGGGCCAGTATGGCCTGTTTTCTTTTGGGTGACAGAGTCCAGGCTCCTGGGGCGAGTAGGTACCCCAGATATTGGACATGTTGGGAGGTTATTTGGGCCTTTTTGAGAGAGACTCTGTGTCCTCCGTCTGCAAGGAAGTTTAATACCAGATGGAATTTTTATCTGAGTCGTTTTTGTTAGTGTTAGAAATTAGTACATCATCAATGTATTGTAGGAGAGTCCCGTGTGTCAGTTGGACTCCCTCGGTTCCTCGGCTGGAGCGTTTCCCAAAAAATGGGAGCTGTCCTTGAGGCTCTGAGGAAGCAGAGTCGCGTGCACATCCGCAAGCCTCCCTAGTTCCGGAGTTCGTCCATCCCAACGCGAGCAGGTGCTGGGAGTCAGGATGACAGGCAGGTGGAGGAAGGCACCCTTTAAATCTAATACAGTAAAATGCTTGGCTTCTCCTGGGATTTGAGTTAAGATCGTGAAGGGATTTGGAACTGTAGGAGGTACTGGAATGACAGCCTCATTTACTGCTCCAAGGTCCTGTGCAAACCAGCGCTCTCCATTCGGCCTTCGTGCTGGAAGAACAGGCTATAGCGTGGGGCTGGCAGGGCTGAGAAGCCCATGCTTTAAATATCTTTCAGTGAGAGGTCTGGTCCTTGTAATGCCCTCCAGCCTGAGAGGGTGCTGCCTCTCGTTAGGGTAGGGTACCCTGGTTTTAGGGGTCTCCTGAGCGGGGTACAGCATTGCCTGGTATTTCAGTTTCCCATACCTGGGGGTTGACTTGGTTGAGGACAGATTTTGGAATATTAATTTTGGGTTCAGGGTGAGAGGTTAGATTGGCCATCAGGCATAACGAGGGTTCATTATCCTCTGTGGCTGACATTCCTAGGGTCATGGTAGTTTCTAGACTGACAAGATGCCCCTCCGTAATGAGGGTATGGGGCCACAAGAAAGGCATGACTAAAAGTGAGATTCCTGAGGGAGAAGGAAGCCCTGGCGCGTGAGTCAGAGCAGAGTAAGCAGCCCCCACACCTAAGGGAAATGTAATGGCCTTACCTGCCACATCAAGGGTCACCCAGGGCTCCTCTAGCGTGGGGGTTGGGTAGTGGGGGGGCAGTGGGAGGCACTGCCAGTCCTGGGAGGTTTCGACCATCATTGGTTGGGAGGCACCAGGTTCCCTATGATGCCCAGGACTCTCGTCCTTGTGGAGTGGCAAAGTCCTAGGGGCGGTCGTGCTGGTCGTGGGCACACCTTCTTCAAGTGTCCTTCTCGTCCGCGGGAGTGGCATCGCTCCTGAGGTGTTTGTTGAAGTCCAGGGCTGGGAACCCTAAGGCAGCAGAGAACCTAAAGCTGCAGCTAATGAGTGACCCTTCTGTCTGGATCAGGCAGTCCTTCATTCTTCCTCCATCCTGTCTTCGTTGTTAAAAACACTGAAGGCGGCCGGTACCAGTTGCTCAGTGGGAGTCTGGGGTCCCAAGATTAGTTTTTGCAATTTTCTTCTGATGTCTGGGGCTGCTTGTTGGATTAAATGCATCCCCAGAAGGGCTGGGCTCTCATTGGACTCAGGGTCAGTTATTTGTGTACTTTTGCAAAGCTGCTATTAATCGCCCCTGAAATAGGGTGGGGTTTTCATCCTTTCCCTGAGTAACCTCATTTACTTTATCATAATTAAAGGCTTAACAGTGCATTTTTGCATCCCTAATTGAGACAGCTGATGTGTGGGACCAGCAGCCCCTCCCTCTTGCCCTTCATCTGACCGGGTTCGATAGGCCCCGTTAGGGCTTGATCAGGGACCGCATCTCCCAGGTCCAGGTATGTGATGTTGAGCCTGATGACCGGCTAATTCATCAGCATAAGCCCTTGCAGCTCCTGTTAAATGCTGGTTTCTTAACTGCAGTGCAACCGTGGGAGAGGACAATCTGTAAATCACTCCAAGTCAGGTCATAAGTCAGCTAAGTGATTAAACCCTTCTGCACATTAGTCAGGGTCCTCAGAAAATCAGCTGAATTTTTCTTTGCAGAGGGCCAGGTCAGACACAGAGAAGGGAGCATGTACCTGGATGATTCCCCGACAAGGCTCCTCATTTCCCACTTTCCTAAGAGGTAACATGTGAGGGTTTGGGTGTTTCGGAGTTCTCTCCTTGTAACGGCCAGACTACACACAGGCGCCTCCGTTCTGCAGCAGAGAAGGGGCTGTAAGGTGGAGGTTACTCGGGGGACAGGCAGGCCGGAGGGAGGCTGTTCTAGCCTGGGGCTGGGCTTTGTTTGATCTCCTAGGAGCAGAGGCTGGTGTCTTGGCAGGACTGAGAGAAAGTTGTCTTCTAGTTCATCCAACCCATATACTGCGGCAATATACATTCTACGAGGCTCTCTTAAGTCCTTATCCTGCTAAAGGGCCATGAACATCTCTGAACATAGGGTATTTCATTCCATTTACCTTCATTTTTGCAAAACAAGTCTAATCAAAGAATAGTATTATAACTCAAGAGATCTATTTATAGGCCAGATTTCCCAACCCCCCAAGTTTGTATTGAGGCCAGGTGTACAAAGGAAAATAAGGCACTTTTTCTTTCGATGGCCGTAGGAAGGAGACACCCCAGGGGAATCGGGGAATGCTTTAGGCGCCGCCATTGCCTCTCTCTTTATTTGGATACCACAACTGATGCATGATTATGAGACCTACGGACCAGGACGTAGGGCCTCGGGCGAAACGTCAGTCCAGTTAAGGAACCAGTCCCAATGAAAAGTGGCCTGGTCAGCGAGAAAGAAAAATATGAAAAGGGCACAGGAAGCGATTAGGGAGGGAAGTGACCAGACAGTGGAAAGGTAAGGCTCCAGAGAATTTCCTGGAGGAGCACGAGTCTCTGCTCTGACCAAGTACAGCTGAGGAGCATAGCATGTGGGCAGCAGCCAGAAAGAGGAGCCCAGTGGCAGAAGATAAGGTGTGACAGAGCAAGAACGAAGTTTTCAGAGGGGACGAAATGAACACTGCAAACAGAGAACCGAGACTGAGTGTATGAGTCACAACAGCAACGTCTTCCAGGAGCCTGGTGACTGCGCCCTGAAAGTCTCTGAAGCAAGTCCAAGAAGTCGCATCCCCAATAGTAGAGGCATAACTCTGAAAAGAAAGTACGTCTGTAGAAAGCTGAAGAAACACAAGGGCACTCCATTTGGATGCCGGGGGGGATCAGGCCCTAACTCACCAGGTACCCCGTTGCCCAGGAGTCACCAGGGGACCATCGTGTGGGCAGGTTATCTGTGCCTCAAGGGGAGACTTACCAATGGCCACGGTGTTGACAAGGCCCCAGACAGTGGGTTTACTCTGCTTCTGGTAGGGGACTTCCCCCACACCGACAACGAGACGCAACAGAGAAGACAAATTAGGTAGAGAGGGTAAAGGGGAAAAACGAGTCCTGCCATGGCCCCCACAGAGAACGCCACCGGAATGGGCCGGGGCGGGGTGAGGCCGGCCCCGCAGGTCCGCGACACGCAGGTTCCTGACTTGTGCAGGGAAAACATTCAAGACTCGAGTCCAGGTGCAAGTGAGAGTAAGTTTATTAAAGCCTAGAATAAAGAAAGCAAAAATAGGTGCCTGAGGAAAGGGGCGCCGGCATGCTTAAGGGAGAGCACACTGGTGTCCTGTGTCTTAAAGGTTTTTATCTATTTTCTATGGGTGAGAATTTTAGGGGGGTGGTCCCAGGGGAGGACCTCAATACAATACTCGTTGGATTTCCAGGTGTGTCATTTAGTATGCAGATGTATCAAAATGAGTACATAGTGGGGTCAGGGGTCATTCTGTGTAGTTTTTATCTTTATTTTGTATTAGTCTGACTCTAATTGGTTTTTTGTTGTTGTTGTTATCTATCTTTCTGACTAAGTTGATTTAAACTAACTGCTCTTATGCACCTTTGGTTAGGGAGGATGGAGTCTTGCAATTTACTCAGCTATTTTAGCCATTTGTTCAGACATTTGTCTCTTTCCTCATTCCACTTGCCAGGGAGTTTTCCTAGTTTCTTACTAACCTGCCTGAGTAGCCACGCAGAAACTCCATTTCTTTTTTTTTTTAATTCTTACCCAAGGATATATATATTTTTTTATTGACTTGAGAGAGAGAAAAACGGGGAGAAGGAAAGAGAGAGAGAGAGAGAGAGAGATACATCAATGTGAGAGAGAAACATGGATAGGTTGCCTCCCGTACCTACCCTGACTGGGGATCAAACCTGCAACCTAGGTATGTGCCCTGACCAGAGATTGACCTTATAACCTTTTGGTGTAGAGGATGATGCTCCAATCAAGTGAGCCACCCAGCCAGGGCGAAACCCTATTTCTTTAACATAACCCTTTCTCCTTTCTGTTCTTCTGTTCCCTTCCTTAATCATTAAGCCCTTAGGATATCAGGTTCTGGTCAGTATCAAACTGTCTTAAGAAAGCCTTAGGCCCTGGCTGGTGTAGCTCAGTGGATTGAGTGCCAGCTGTGAACCAAAGGCTCACTGGTTCGATTCCCAGTCAGGGCACATGCATGGATTGCAGGCCAGGCTTCCAGAAGGAGTGTTGCAAGAGGCAACCACACATTGATGTTTCTCCCCCTCTCTTTCTCCCTCCCTCCCCCTCTCTTTAAAAATAAGTAAACACATAAAACCTTTAAAAAAAGAAAAGAGCAAAACCTCAGGTCTGTTGGCCACAGAAACAGAGTTTTGGCCAAGCTAAATATAGTATCTTAAGTTCCGCTGTATTTCAGCTGTATGCCCCTGAAAGCAGAAGGACCCTACGGTACACACCCTCACAAACCATTTTCCACGGCTGACATCAGGACCTGATACAGTGACCAACTACTCCCTGCCCAGGCCCTGACCATCAGTGGAGCTCAGGACCCCATCTCCTTCAGCCGTCGTGACCACTGATGTATTTCCCCATCTAACTTATTTCCTGGACACCATCAGGGAGCCAGGTTTTTGAGCGCTGGCTTACCTGGGACTCCTGACAAGGTACCATTTATTTCCTCAGCTAATAAACCTCCATTTTCTTTGCAGCAAACTCCTGCTTGCATTTGATTGGGCTTTGATGCACACAGGCGACCGGGCCTCTTTAGTCTGTAACATTGTCGCTCTTACAAAATCTGTCAGTAAAAAACACGTTGGTACTGAGACAGGCTGAGCCTCCCCTAACAGGATGGGAGTTTTGGTCAGTTGCCCTCAAACCCCCGCGCCCAATCTGCAGCCCAACAGAATGGCACTAATAACAAAAAGGTACAGTTTTATTGGGCAAAGAGACTTTCTCACCCCTAACACACGCACAGTTTAGTCTCACAATGAGTGCTGCGTGACCTCGCCCGCATCCTAACAGTAAAAAACCAGACCGCTGGGTAGAGATTTAAACACGCTAAGGAGACCTGCCACACCTGAGACATGCCGTTATACTGCCTGAGCACCAGCGTCCACACTGCCACATAATTACGCATCACACTTAGATGTCACCTTTCCTGCCTCAACTTCTTTAAAACTGTCCCCAGCCTGCTCAGGTAGCAGCCCATTCTTCCTCTCGCTCAGCACTCCCTCCCTTGTGCACTGGAGCTACAGCACACCTCTTGCCTGAGAACTTTTTTTTTTGTGGTGAACTCTCTTGATTTCTATCCTGGGGGTTCTCAAGAACTTTGCATGCCAGTAACAGTATGATGAAATTTTCAGAAGTAATCTAAACATAGCTGTTAAGAGCAAGTTAGTTAAATAGATGTGAGTAGAATTTTTAAAAATTTAGGTGAACTCTTCAAATAGTTTTTCTAAATCTTTTCAGTAACCTGAAACTTCAGAGTTTTACCAAGTTAAGTTAAATGATGGAAATATGTTGAGTATCTAGACTATTTTCAAATAAGATGAATAGTGAAACATTAATCGCTAAACATAAATTCATCTAGTTTTGGCTTCCTGCTGCAGAAGAACTGAAGATAAATTTAGGTCTATTAGTAAATATGTCTTATGCCAAGCTGAAAATTTTTCTATAAGAAAGCACGTTTCTAGAAACGATAAAAAGTATGTCTGTCGGTCCACGAAATGCTAATGTAAATGACAGTTTACAATTGCTTACTTCTTAGTTTTTGCTAGAAATTAAGGTTTCTGAGAGTTAAATCTAATTAATCCATGTAACTGAAGTGTGAACAAAAAAGGGGCTCAGTCACAATAAACAAAACAGAAACGGACACACAGACGCGGAGAACAGACGGCTGGCGGCCAGAGGGGAGGGGTGCTGTGGAACTGGGTGGGACAGGGCAGGGGTTCAGGTGCAGTCAGCGGTTACAAAAGTCACAAAGACGGGAAGTACAGCATAGAGAGACAGCCAACATTTTTGTGATAACTCTGTGTGGTGGCGGGTAGGTAGCGGAACCATCAGGGGAACCACTTCGTATATAATCACCTAACCACTATGCTCTGCACCCGAAACTAATACACAATAATACTGAATGTAAGCTGTAATCGAAAAAATAAAATTAAAAGGGGAGGGGCTCTGCAATACATCTGACAAGCCCGCTGACCAAAAGTAGCCTCACAGGATGATGTCGAGATAGGCCGTGTGGCTGCAATTGAGAAAAGCACAGGAGCCGCCAAGAAAGACCAGCTCCCGACGGATTTATGGCTTAGAACTGGCAAAGGCCGGCTAGATCCAGCATGGCAGCTAATGTCACCTTACACCTCATTACACACTCACTGTAACGCACTAGCACACTGCATCACACACCCTGCACCACCAGGACTGGAAGCGGAAAGCCCATATAAAGACGCAAAATGGCCAACAAGAGTCTTTTGATAAGTCTCCACCCCCTTTCTGGAAAACTCCTAAATATCCCTCCCCCTTCTTGAATGCCCTATCTCTCAATTAGGTGTGCCCCAATAAAGAGGTAAATCCCAGGAGGAAGGGGCTGCTCGTCTGCAGAGTAGCCCATTCTCTGCTTCTGTTACAGAACAGCAAGTGGGGGCCTGCTGCCCACCGCCACCCTCTAGGCAAAGTTCTGGAGGCAAAAGTTTGGTGGTAAAGGAAAGGAGTCTTTATTCAAAAGCTGCACGATTTTGGAATAACAGCTTTCCACATGCATTAGTCACTTAAGCCTATCAATTAAGGCTAAAATCTTTCTTTTTTAAAAAAAGGCTTTATTTATTTTTAGAGAGAGGGGAAGGGAGGGGCAAAGAGAGGGAGAGAAACATCCACCAGCTGCCTCTTGCATGCCCCCAACTGGACTGCAACCCAGGCATGTGCCCTGACAGACCATTGAACCGGTGACCTTTTGGTTCACAAGCTGGTGCTCAGGCCACTGAGCCACACCTGCCAGGGCAGAAATCTTTAACTCTTCTGTCACTTAAGCCTTTCAATTCAGGCTAAATTCTTTAACTCCCAAGTTCTATCATTCCCCCTGTTAGTTTTCAATTACCTTATTTCTATAGGATTAGTTTACAAACTAAAACAACATAGGATATAAAAGCTACACAATTTTGGAAGAATGGCAGGCTTCTGCCTCAGAGTCCATCCCCTCTAGAACGCCCAAAGAATAACCCTGCCACCCTCTGCCAGGCCAGCCCGATCCTAGCCTGTGCCTGGAGTTCTTCCTCACACCCAAAATCCATCCAAAATAATGTCCTTTGGGAAAAGCAGAGCAGCTGCAGCATGATCATCCAAACATCCTTGAGGAAGAGAGCCAGAGAGCCAGTCTCTGCCCATCTTTTATTTTAAATCTTCTAGCCCATAACTCCATGCGCTCTGGAGGCACTCAGCTTCTCAGCCAATCCTGTCCCAGGCTGTTTACCATGGCCTCGGGCATCCTCCTCCGGTGGCCCTGCGACTCCTCCCCAGTGATCTGATCAGATCTCTCTGTATCACCTCACTGCTTCGCTGATAAACTCTTTCACTTTAAACTCCATGCTGGCTCACATTTGAATTCTTTCCTGCATGACGCCAAGAACCCACATTGGGTTGGGGATCCCTGGGTCCCAACCCCCTGAAATACCTGCAACAAACTGATCATAATTTCTGGGCAGGGCATGGTGGGTAGTCACATTTCAGGTCTATAAAAGGTTTATCTTTGCCTTAAGCCAGCCCTTCCGTTCTTCTCCTGCTAGGTTCACACACCTTGGAAAGGCCAGACTCAACCCTCTTTTCCAGACCACAGCTCAGTGTGACACCCTTAAGGGAGCACATAATCTCCTTAATTATCTTGTAATCCAATCTTAGAGATATGTTCCTCCTGGCTTTTCCCAACCTTCTCAATCTTCCTCACAGTCCCTTATTTCCAGATATGTAAAAGAAACCAGAGCATTGAGATCTCGCTCTGCTGCATGGCATCAGTGTGGCTCAAATAAGCTCTTATAAAAAATTCTGTACAGGTTTGGACATTTCTTACACTGATAAAGCTAGTAGAAATAACACAGGAAACAACTGTATGCAAGGAAAGTAGAACATGTTTTGGGCTGAGAAAAGGTATGAGGTATGGAGATAGATGCCTTTTTTGTGAAGGGAACTGAGTAATTTTATCTAAACTAGAACTTCTGCGTATAAAGGACAAACTAAATGTATTTTAAAAAGTTGAAAAGAGAAAGAGAATTTCGCCTGTGTAGTCAAGTTGGCTAAAAATTGAGTTGTATCTGAGGGTTTTAAAATAAGCTTTGATATCAATACTATACTTATGCTTAAATAAAATTTAAACTTTACTTTCTTTTATCTGCCAGAAGGACAGTTTTCCGGGGCTGCAGGCCTGCTCCCGCCTGGAAAGCGAAGATGCTGCGTCTCAGCAGCTGCTCTGTGCGCTGTCTTCCAGACCTTTGCCACCGAGTCTCCTTGGTAGGGAGCTATGTTTGCTCAGATCTTTGTAACCTTCTGTAGTTGCCTTTGAAGTGTCATTTCATAATGATCTTTGATCCTATTTAGTCATGTTCATACTTTTGATATTTTTGACAAACTTCCCAAAATCAAATTCTAAAAAAGTCTTTTTGACCACAAATTAACTTTGAAATTTCTCAGAGGTCTCCTAGAAAATCTCAGTAGATTTGTTTCTCTTCTTATAAAAAAAGAAATTTTGAACTAATTAGGCTTATTTGATATGTTAAATTAAGGCATATTTCATTTTATTGCACTTCTCTTCGCTGCACTTCATCACGGCTGTGGTTTTTCACAAACAGAAGCTGCGTCGCATCCCTGTGTCAGGTGAGTTATTGGCACCACTCTCCCAACCGCATTTGCTCACTTCATGCCTGTGCGTCACATTTTTGGTAATTCTTGAAATATTTTTAATTTTTCCCTTGTTATTATATTTGGTATGGCGGTCTGTGACCAGCGGCCTTTGCTCTGATGTTGCTGCTCTCATCGTTTGGGGCACCATGAACGACGTCCACACAAGGTGGAGAACTTAATCGACAAATATTATGTACTCTGACTGTTTCACCCTCTCCCTCTCCTCCACCCCCTGCTCCCTGAGACATAATACTGAAATTAGTCCAATTAATAACCCTACCATGGCCTCTAACTCTTCAAGTAAAAGGAAAAGTCACATCTCGCACTTTAAATCAAAGCTAGAAATGACTGAGTTGACTGAGGAAAGCTTGTGGAAAGCTGAGAGAGGCTGAGAGCTAGGCCTCTGCGCCAACAGTGCCAAGTTATAAATGCAAAGAAAAACTATTGAAGGAAGCTAAAAGTGATGGTCCAAGGAACACAAAATGATATGAAAGTACAACAGCCTTATTGTCAATGTGGAGAAAGTATTAACACTTTTCGTACCGCTCACAACTTTTCTCGTGTTTCGCGTGCCATCTGTTAAGGACCGCATCACGAGATGATTTAATTAACATGCAGTTTGCCCAAAAACCTGTGGTCCCTGGCGTATGTCTTAGAGATTTCTATGCGGTACGAAATGTGTTAATGGTCTGGATAGAAGACCAAACCAACCACCACATTTCCTTAAGCCAAAGCCTAATCCAAAGCAAGGCCCTAACTCCCTCCAGTTCTGTGAAGGCTGAAAGAGGTGTGAAAGCTGCAGAAAAGAAATTCGAAGCTAGCGGAACTTGGTTCATGATATTTTAAGGCAAGAAGCCATCTCTATATTGAAGTGCAAGGCGAAGCAGAAAATTGTGATGAAGAAGCTGTAGCAAATTATCCAGATCTAGCCAAGCTAATTAATGAAACTGGCTACACTAAACGATAGGTTTTCAGTGTCGATGAAGCAGCCTTGTGTGGGAAGCAGATGCCATCCAACGACTTTCACAGCTAGATAGATGTCAACACCTAACTTCAAAGTTTCAAAGGACAGGCTGACTCTCTTTTCAGGGACTAATGTAGCTGGCGGTTTTAATTTTAAGCCAATGCTCATTTACCGTTCTGAAAATCCTAGGGCCCTTAAGATTTATGCTAAGTCTCCTCTGCTTTTGCTCTACGAATGGCACAACTACGAATGTTCACAACATGGTTTATTGAGTATTTAAGACCACTATTGAGACCTACTGCTCAGAAAAAAAGATTCCTTTCAAAATATTACTGCTCGTTGACAATGCACCTGGTCACCCATGAGCTCTGACAGAGAGGTATGTGGTCAGTGTTGTTCTCCATTCTGCAGCCCATTGATCAAGGAGTACTTTCAACTTTCAAGTCTTATTATTTAAGGAATACATTTCATAAGGCTGTAGCTGCCACTGATAGTGATTCCTCTCACGGACCTGAGCACAGTAAATCGAAAACCTCTGGAAAAGATTTACTATTCTAAATGCCATTAAGAACATTCCTGATTCATGGGAAGAGGTCAAAACACCAACATTAACAGGAGTTTGGAAGAAGTTGATTCCAACCCTTGTGGATGACTTTGAGGGGTTCAAGACTCCAGTGGAGGAAGTAGCTGCAGATGTGGTGGAAAGAGCAAGAGAAGTGGAATTAGAAGTGGGGCCTGAAGATGCGACTGAATTGCTGCAATCTCATGATTAAACTTTAATGGATGAGCAGATAAATATTTATTTGGATGAGCAAAAACAGTGGTTTCTTGAGATGAAATGTACTCTAGTGAAGATGCTGTGAAGAAATGACAACAAAGGATTTAGAATGTTGCATAAACTTAGTTGATAAAGCAGCAGCAGGTTCTGACAGGTTGACTCCAATCCTGAAATAGGTCCGACTGTGGGTAAAATGCCATCAGACAGCACCGCGTGCTGCAGAGAAACTGGTCATGAAAAGAAGAGTCAATCAATGTGGCAAACTTAATTGTTTCATTTTAAGAAATTGCCGCAGCCATCCCAGGCTGTAGCAACCACTGTCCTTACCAGTCGGCAGCCATCGACACTGAGGCAAGAACTGCCACCAGCGAAAAGATGACTCGCTGAAGGCTCAGATCATGGTTAGTATTTTTTAGCGATAAATGATTTTTTAATTAAGGTATACACATTGTTTTTTTAGCATGTAATGCTATTGCACACTTAATACACTACAGTATAGTGTAAACATAACTTTTATATGTCCCGAGAACCACAACATTCATGTGACCTTATTGCACTATTTGCTTTATTGCTGTAGTTCCAGACCCCACAGTATCTCCAAGGTACATGAAAATCACTGTCGAATAAGAAGTGGCATTAAGCCTTCTTTGTGTTGTGTCTATATAAATATGTCCTATATATGACCAAAAAATGGTGTGAAATTCCTGAAAGTCTGATATGCCCTGGCATAAGATGTTGTCTGTCATCAAGTCTGAAGCTCACACCAAAAAAACCTAAACCTGATACTCAGGCTCATAGAAAGGCAGCAACACAGTATCTATAAATGATTGTGGCACATGTGGGTGCCAGAATTTGACATCCTGATGTCCACGTAACATGGCAACCGTCTGCCCCTGGGCCAGAGAAATTAGGATAAGCCATTGTTTAAGCTGTACATATTTTTTTAAGATTTTATTTGTTTCTTTTTAGAGAGAGAGGAGAAGGGAGGGAGAGAAACACTGATATGTGAGAGAAACATGGATCAGTTGCCTCGCGCATGTGCCCCAATCAGGGACTGAACCTAGAACTCAGCCCTGTGCCCTGACCGGGCATCGAGCCGGCAAGGCTCCAATGATGAATAGTATCTGTCAGGAGACTTCTACAAAAAGTTAAAGCAATCTACCAACAGTGTCTGACCGGCCCGGTCCACAAACCTGGAAAACCTGCTTTCGTCTTTAGAGGGCTCAGGCCACCTCCCTTTGCACCTGCGGCTTGATTTTGGGCAACCGTCTCCCAGCATGGGCTGTCGGTGCGCTCTTGTCGTGTGTTTGTTTTCTGGATTGGTTGAAGCCTTCCTCTCTCACAAGGCTGACACCCTCGGGGTGGCAAAGAAGCTGTTAGAGAATGTGTTTCCCACCTGGAGTATGCCTCCCCCCATCTCCAGTGACCGAGACATTCGCTTCATTGGGCCAATTACAGGAGCCTCCTACAGGAGGTTTGAAGGCCTTGTGCCTGTCACCCTCGGTCATCAGGCAAGGTCAAGAGAACTAATAAGGTCCTCAAACTTAAAATTTCTAAACTTGCCAAAACTACTGGACTTTCCTGTACTGCCTTTGATCTTTCTGACTGTTCATGGTACCCTCCCTGGGAAACAAATTCACTCCACATGGGACAGTCACCAGCAGACCAGAGCCTGCTGGCGTACAGCCTTCCGCCGACGCCGCGGCTCAGGCTAATATGATCAGCTGCTGTAGGTCTTTAAAGTCTCAGGCTCACACCTGTCATCAGCTGATCAAAGAAGCTGTCCCAGATCCCAAGTCAAAGGATCCTGTTGGTCCCAGTGCAGAGCCTGGTGACTGGGCTTTCTGGAAATATCAGAGGAAGACAGCCCCACTGAAAGGAACGTTACCAAGTGCTCCTGATCGGTGCTGTAAAACGAGAAGGTATTGAGCCTTGGATACACACCTCACAGCCAACGAAGGCTCCACCTGGCATGTGATTCTGTGCAGATGCTGGAGACCTTTGAATCCAATTGAGGAGGAAGAGAAGTATCTGGTATCGAGGTAGATAACAGATCAAGCTGCTGTTTCTCTTTCCGTTACTCTAACTCTGACCTGGAAAGATAATGCCCACTCTTCACCCCCACGTTACCATGGCTACGCAGATCCGACTTGTCCCCACTCACTAGGAAACCCCAGCAGCAGCACTCATCTTCGCAGGCGTCTGGGACGACTGTTTTATGCTGGGAGATTCTTTTCCCACATGTGCTAAAAAGCTGACTAACCCCGTGCTTAAATGAGTAAACACAGCAGTTCCTAAAAATGAGTTGCCTATTAAGGTGATGCTAGTTCAGCATTTTAAAATGATCTCCAACACTTTGCAAAATACAGACTTTGGATAAGAAATACATGAGACTTCTCCCAATTACCCTCATTTGTTACTCAAATGCAGCCTCAAGCTGTTTCTGGTCTGTGCAGTTTCCCTCTCATGTGAGACAGAACATCCAGGAAAGGTTCTTCCTGGCACCTTGTTCCTTGGAAAACCTGACTCTTGGTCAGTGAGGCTTTCAAAGAAAGATCTTGGTCAAAAAGAGAAGTCGTGAAAAATCCACAAAGGAAACCTCAACTAAAATTGTAGTCAGGAAGTTCTGTATAGAGGGAGCTCTCATGCTGCTGCTCCTCATCAA
>PVJI01020669.1:0-28554 GCA_004026765.1 Micronycteris hirsuta | reverse complement strand
GGCCAAGCTGAGGGTGTTGATGATATTCAGGGCATGAAGGAGGAAGCTGATCTTCCTTTGAAAACCCTTCATAGGATCACAGACTGAAGTGCCTTCCCAGTGGTTCAATGGTATAATTTTTGGAGAGTTTGCATATTAATACATCTTTAGAGGCAATTATGAGGACTTCTAATATTTACACAAAGCTATTTCGTTTGTAGGAAACCAGATAACTTGCAGTGTCCCATTGTGTTATGCGGGTGGCGGGGAAAGGCCTCAATTCGAACTTTTGTGCCGAAGAACGAAAGGCTTCATTATCTCAGGATGATGGGGCTGGAGGTGCTGGCAGAAAGGAGGAAAGAGAGGACTGCCGTGACCAATGAGAGCGACGAGAGTGCAGCCAGCTCCGGACCTCCAGAAGACGAGGTGAATGCTGACCAAGGAGCAGAACAGGCTGCCAGTCCAGATGCCGCCAGCACAGGCAGTGACTTGGCCGGGGCCCCCCTGCCCAGCAAGGAGACCCTGGGAGACGCTGGGGCCGGCGCCACTGCAGGGGCCGCCACCTTGGTGTCTGCAACCGAATCCAGAACTGACTTGTGAGGTATGCGTTTTTAAAGACCGGCCACTGACGGAATGATAGGAGTATCTATGAATGCTCTCAGTACTGCTTTCATGTGAGCTTACAAAAAGTATTTTTTTAGCTTGTTAGAAGTTGCTCGTTTTACTTTGCTCTTTGGCAAAACTGGGTCCAGCGTGCCTGGACAGGTAGGTAGACTTTCACAGTTAAAGTCTTAACTTCCATCAAGAAATACAACTGCCCTTGCAGAAGTTTTCACATCCCTTTCGTTATGCCTATATTGCTCTTAAAGTCCACTGTTTCTTTTAGTTATTTATAGGAAGAGTCTTTATCTCCTGATGAGACATTGGAAAACTGTACCCTGAGCTTTAATAATTGTATTAAGTTGCACAGTAGCAGTGCGGCATTAATATGCAGCAGAGTGAATATCTGAGGTCTCAGATGATTTCTGTGCCTTTGTAATAAAGGGTAAAATAAATTTTGTCAGAGTAAAAGCTATATCATGAATTGTGATACTCATTATGAGGGTGTTATGTGCTTTTATTGAATGGAATGCTTTGCAATTTTAATTTTAAATGGTATTTGGGATCCTTGAAACATTCAAATAAAGAATTATTAATGATAAACATCTATGTGTGTTTGACTTACTCTATCCTTCATGAAGCAGAAGGAACACACTTATTTTGGGTTAAGTGGAAATGTTGCAATTACGGCATTCATACCTTTGCCAGTAGGAGGAATTTTAATGGTAAGACTACTCTTGAGTCAAGTGAGCAGTTCCGTGTGAAAGCACTTGAAGGTCTTCCCCGTGTGTTTACCTTGTATCCTCTAGGCAGGGTGTCCACCTTCTGGTGTCTCGGGCCACACACTAAACACACTGTGACACGTAATCACACAAAAATCCTCTTAATATTTTAAGTAGATTGACGATTTTGCGTTGGGCTGCATTCACAACCGTCCTGGGCTGCGTGTGGCCTGTGGGCCGCAGGTTGGACACCCCGCTAGAGGGTGGTATCAGTGCAGCAGCTAAGCTGTAGTGAGAGCGATCTGGGTAGATCAGGGGTCACTTAACAGTTTGAATGGGCTCCCTCGGGCACTGTTAGAGAACCTGCTGGTGATGTTAATCGGGCACAAGCTGCATGACCGTTGCAGTTTATCACTTGCTGATTCAGTTCGTGCTGCGTGCAGGCAGGGTTCTGGGCAGCTGATTGGTACAGACTGTTTCAAACTTTCAAAAAAGAAGAATCTAGTATGGTGGACCTTCATGTCGCTTTTACTTCACTTTCACTCTTATTAACAAATCTTGTTTTATTAAATACTGCGCCTTATTTCTCTACCCCACCCACCTATTTGTACTGTTTTATCGTGTATTATATCTAATAAGCATTTCAAAAGATAATGACCATGTAAAAAAATAAGCTCAATAGCTTTATGCCAAATAACAGTTCCTTAATATTAAATAGCTTACATGAAGTATCTGTACC
Organism: Micronycteris hirsuta; assembly: GCA_004026765.1. Classification (NCBI taxonomy): domain Eukaryota; kingdom Metazoa; phylum Chordata; class Mammalia; order Chiroptera; family Phyllostomidae; genus Micronycteris; species Micronycteris hirsuta. Next base: position 26,514 of record PVJI01020669.1, on the reverse strand, counting down.
ACAGGTAGCAAACACAAGGCCCGCAGGCCAAATCTGACCCTCCACCTTGTTTTATCCGGCCCAGCACCTTGTTTCTTCCCGGTGGCAGCGCCAAGCTCCTTGCCTCTAGTTAAGGAGTAGTTAGATTTATACAGTCCTAAAGTGACATTCGGCCCTTTGAAGCCAACCACGAGGCTGATGTGGCCCCCTGGTGAAAATGAGTTTGACACCCCTGATCTATACACTGGAAATTATGAGACATGGATGAAAATATTGAAGACAATTAAATGGACAGGTATTCTGTGCTCATAGGTTGGAGGAATTAATATTGTTAAAATGTCCGTGCTACCTAATGTGATCCACAGAGTCAGTGCAATACTGATAAAAATTCCAGTGGCAGTTTTCAAAGAGATAGAAAAAAGAACCTTAAAATTTGTATGAAACCACAGACTCTTGATAGCCAAAGTAATCTTGAAAAAAGAATAAAGCTAGAGGCATCATATTTCCTGGTTCAAACTATGTTTTCTTAGAAAGCTGTGGTGAACAGAGCAGTATGCTACTGCATAAAACCAGACACAGGTCAGTAGTACAGAACAGATTGCTCAGACATAAACCCAGGCCTGTATGGTCAATTTTCAACAAACGAGCCAAGAATATACAGTGGGAAAAGGAGAGTCTCTTCAATAGTGTTGGGAAAGCTGGACAGCCACATGCAAAAGAATAAAACAATCTCTACTTACAGCGAATACAAAAAAGCTCAAAATGGATTAAAGACGTAGGTGTAAGACCTGATACCAAACTAGAAGGAAACATAGTGGGTAAGCTCCTTGCCTTGGCAATGACTTTTTTGGATTTCACATACACAAGCAAAAATAAGTGGAACTCTATCGAGTTAAAAAGCTGCTCAGCAACGGGTAGGGGGAATGGGGACATCTGCAATAGTGTCAACAATAAAAATTAAAAGCTGCTTAGCAAAGGAAACCAACAAAATGAAAAGGCAACTTAAGAGAATGGAGAAAATATTTGTAAACCACATATCTGATAAGGGACTGATATCCAATATAATGCAAGGAACTCATACAATACAGGGAAAAGCAAAACAAAACAGTTAAAAATGAGCAGAGGATCTGAATAGGCATTTTTCCAAAGAAAACAGCCAACAGAAAACATGAAAAGATGCTCAACAACACTGATCAGGGAAATGCAAATCAAAACTACTGTGAGATACCACCTCACACCTAACAGAACGGCTATCATCAATAAACAAAGGTTGGTGCGTATGGAAGAAGAGAACCGTCATGTGCTGTTGGTGGGATTATAAATTAGTGCAGGATGGAAGGACCTTGAGGGTGTTAACGCTAAGTGATGTAAGCCAGAGAACGAGAGTACTGCGTAGTATCAGGTGGAATCTAAAAAAAAAAAAAAAGTTATCCAAGTTTCCTCTCCAGGGCCTCTTTAAAATAGGACCTCTGGCCCTACTTGGAGATTCTATTTTGTATGGCTGGGCTGGAGTCTACACCCCACGTGGTTCCGATGTGTATCCAGGTTGTGGGACCTTTGATTTAAATAACTAGCTTGTCTGTTACGACAGATTATAACCATTGGTGCTTATCTTCTAGTAAAGATGGCTAATGTTTGGTGGAGGTGCCGTACAAACACTATTTTGTGTAGTTATAGTCTGTCTGTCGCCATGGTCAGACTGTCAAGACCAAATGCCTCAGGGCAGAGCCAAGATTCCGATCCAGGAATGTCCGCACTGCATCCTGATTACTGTGGGCTCATTGGGACAACAGAACACCCTGTGTATTCAGACAGGTCTCATCCCAATTTGACATATAAGCAGCCGGGCCCAGATAATGACAGACATCTAGCAGGACAATACCTGGCACTGCAAAGGATATTTAATCTAGTGATTTACTTACATTGACTCATACCAGTCGGGGTCTGATCAGGAGAAGCCACACAACAATTTGAACAGGGAAACTTTAATAGAATTACTAGTTTAAGTGGGGTTGGGGCGACAGGGGTTGGCTAGTAAAAAAGTAGAGAATGCTGAAGAATGTAGGCACGACCAGCCATGACCCCCAGGGTTGCAATAGGGAGCCTCGGGAAGAACTCGTTCCCCCCCCACCCCCGCCGCCCCCATCCTGGGATGTGTTGGGATGGGCGTGACCACAACTCAGTGAATGACAGAGATGTTGCTGTGGTGCTGCATGGGCTGAACTTGCCAGAAACCCACCCTCCAGGATGCTGGGGGATGTTTTTATGGAGAAGAGTCTCAAGAGAGGCACTGCTATGAGAGCATCAAGGGGGCATGGCCGCTGGCCGCTGGGTGCCGCTGGCTGTAGTGCTGCAGGAGCCCAGCACCAGGAAGCTGCGTACAGTGAAGTAGCCTGGGGAATGGGCACCAAGAACCAAGAAGAAAAACCACGTCTTCCTGCGATGACTCTCTAGTGCCCTCCACCGACATAAGCATAGCATGGTGCCAGATGGCAAAAGATTGTCCAAGGGCCCAGATCTATTTTGGCAGAGAGGGAAATGACAAATGAATGCGGACCCATGAGACAGTAAATTGACAACTGACAGGTGACTCATTTAATCCAAAAACCTAATGGAGAGGAGTCATTACTACTCACACTTAAAGATAAGAAAAGCGAAGCATACAGGAAGTAACTAGACATCACAGAGGAAGTGATGAAGCCAGGATCCCAATTTTAAGAAAACTTGGCCAACAGGAGCAGAGCTTGGAGTTCATCGGTACGTGGGAGGTCTCTGTGCCAGGACATGGTCCCTCCAACGGGCACTTGCAGTGCAGCAGCTGCTTTTTAGTGACACATTTTCATGATTTTAGCAGCTTTTCCAAATTTCAGGAAATGAGTGAAACTCCAGAGGAACAAATACGATATTTGAGTGTATGTTTTCTTGCTTCTTTTAAAATTAAGGCTATTTAAAGCCTCTAAGTTTTTTTTTGTTTGTTTGTTTTTGGGTTTTTTTGGTCAAATGTACACTTAGGAACTTTTCTTAAAGTGAAGGTAATTAGGAGGGCCTGTGTGGATTGAGATATGTATTGACTCCATCCACCTAACTCCACAGTTTCCTAACCCCTAGTCAATCTCCACTAACAGTGTTTCAACAGACAAAAACAGAAGGAAGGGGAGTCCAGAAGCAACATGAGTTTGAAGGCCACAAGGCCAATGGGCACGTGGTAATGATAGAACCAGGAGAGCAAAACCCTAAGTCAGGGGTGAGAACGGCCAACGAGCAGCCTGTTGTGCTCCACAGAATTCTTTCAAGGCTCAGCCCCGGCTGAGTCAGGATTGTTGAAGTGGTTTGAGAAGCAGTTAAGTGCCAGGTCTCCCTCATCTGAGCTGCCAGACCAGGGGCGCTGAGCACGGTGGAACATTTGGGCGCCACACAGGTGGTTAACTTGTTCAAGGTGGGTTAGGACTGTCCACACCTGCCCTTTCCTCGGGTCCCAGAATGCTTGGGGCGCCCCGGCCTTGGTCTCCAGGAGTTCGTTAGAAGACGCTTCACTGGGGAACCTGTCCAGGTCCAGGAAAAAAGATCTAAATAAAGCTCTTGGCCTCAGGGCTCCCAAGAAATGGCCCCCTCTCACCCCCCTTAGAGATGATGGTGCTGTCAACATGCCTTGTGGCCCTGGCTTGAGAGAAGGAAAGCTAGGATTGCCGGGCATCTGAAAGCAGCCTCTGGCATTGAAGGCAGATCAGAGCAAACAGGAAAAAGCAGCTAGGAGGAAGCACCGGCTACACAAGGAGGAAACTTGAAAATCCCTTTTATTAAACATAAGCTAGATGACAATGGTGTGTAGCTAAGCCCGATGAGACAGTTTTTAAGAACCAAAAAGAAGAAAAAAAGTTCCAAACATGAACAATGACACTGAAAGTTATTTTCTCCAATTTCAATCAACATTTTGACAAGGGGCCTCTGCTCCAAAATGAAGCTATGGGGCAAGAAAAGACAGCTTTGGTTGAAGAAGGGTTTTCTACCCGATTGCACGCCATCTCTGAAGTAGACCCACTGATCGGTTACCTCCTGGTGGGTGACTGATAAGGGCGACCTTTTTCACTTAAAACCCTCTGCTTCCTTTGGACTTTGAAAAACCTATTGAGAAAATGAATAAAATAAATTTTCTGGAAAAGAATGACAAATATACATCACTTTGACCTAGCAAGTCCACTTCCTAGAGTCGCTGAGGTATATATGTGTGTCTACGCCATCATTTGATGCAATACTGTTTATATAGCAGCACAGAAAAAAATGTGCATTTGCTCAGGGTGGGGACAACCCAGATAGCCTGAAAGACCTAATAGCACCATATTTCAAGAGCTTTCAGTCCCGCACTACACGCCTCTTGAATCTGGAGTGCCTGTCAATCTTGGAAGGGAGATTTGGAAGCCGAGATCGGGCCACAAGATTTATAAACAGCGCACTGGTTCCAGATCTTCTCGAGTCGAGGCTCCTTCCATCACTGCACAGTCTTAATTACCACAGTTTCATGGTAAGACGACACCCGCAGGCAAATCTTCCTCCCCCTTGTTCATCTTCAGAATAGTCACAGATATTCTCAGTCCTTTGAGTTTCCCCATGTATGTTAGAATTCAAGTCAAGTTCGTGAAAATCCTGCTGTAATTCTGAAGGGAACTACATGAAATCTAGAGATGTATTTGGAAAGGATGTATATGTTCATGCAATTAAGTTGCCTTATTCGTGAACACAGGATATCCATCCATGTAGTTGGTCTTTCTTTAATGTCTCTGTGTCTGCAGGATTTCTGTGTATGGGTTTTACAAATGATTTCTTAGATTTGTTCCAAAGTAACTTACGGATTTTTTTCTATTACACATTTTTAGATACTAACTTTTGTATGTCAATTTTATATCTAGCTACTTTACTAAACATCTATTTTTTTCTAATGATTATAGACTTTTGTGTTATCTTGGTAGATAATAATATAATCTGCAAATAAAGACAAATTTCCCTCATTTTCTATCATATCTTTTCCTTATATATGGTGTCAAAAAGCATAGAAATATGAGACAATCTTGTATTGTTGCTGATTTTAAAGTGATGCTCACAATGTTCCATCATTCGTATGATTTGTTTTGTTATTTTCAGGCACCCTTTGTCAGTTAAGAACATTACTGTTATCTTATTGTAATAAGAAAATTTATATTTTTTATCATGAATGGTTAATTTTATCAGAGCTACTTCTACATCTACTTAGATGACTTTCTCTTTCAAAACAATGACACGTTCAGATTTTCTAACATTAAATCTTCCTTACATTCCTAAGCAGTTCCTAGGGGTTGGTTATTATCATTTTTACACAGTCTGGCATCCAGTTTGGTAATATTTCATCTTCATAAGTAATATGGGCCTGCAGTCTGGTTTTGTTGTACTCCTGGTTTAGTTTGGGTTTCAAGGTTATTCCTGCCTCACAAAAGGAGCAAAGGCCAAGTCTCAAATAAATTACTTTTCTGTCTCCACTGGCTGACCTACTCAAGTTAGCCTGGCCATCTCTGTAAGCAAGATGGGAAGAAGGAAGGAGGATATTTTATAAGATATTAAAATATAAACAAGCACCTGTTTCATAGAGTACTAGTTCAGTGTTTTTCAACCCTGGCCGAAAATTAGAATCACCTGGAGAGCTGTGGGGGGCGGGGGGCGTGAAGTGCGTATGAAAGACATTCGCAGGCCAATTAAATTCGAATCTCCAGGGTGGGCCCAGCCATCCTATTTATTAAAAGCTTCCTGAGTGCATCTAATCTTCAGCCAGGATTTTAAAAACTGGCACATAAGAATCTAAATTTTTTTTTCCGTGAAGCAATCTCACAGATCTTCATCTTATTAATGGACCAGACCGTCAATTTATCAACCAGTGAGTATTTGCCAACCGCTGACTTATTCCTATGTGGTCACCCTAGTGCTGATCACAGCAAAAAAACAACACACACGCTCGACGATACAGAGGCAAACGAACCGAGGCTCGTTTACTCAGTGAAATGTAAGCAGCCACCAAAAGAAAGTTCAATGAAGATGTTAGTGATCTAGAGCTTATGCAGATGACATAACAGTAGGTGCTGATTATAACGTTTCATAAAATACTGTATTTAGAGAGGGAACGAAGTTGCATAGGTAAGCAGCAACCAGGTTTACTGCTTTGTGTTGAAAGGAGAAAGTGTTTTAGTTTGCTTTTATGGGTTTCCCCCCTAGCCTGTTTGAAATGCATAGGAATTGCTTATGCAAACATATGCAAAATATAATAAGAGACTTAAATAGTAGCTTATTTTATTCAAGGCAGTTTTGTTACAAAAAAACTAATTTGCTCATTTTAGCTCTAATGTCAGAGAGCAGGGTTTTTCTTTGGATCTGCACAGGTATCAGGAACTGAATTCAGTCAAACCAGCACGAAAGGAGGACCTGGAAATTCATGGGAAGCCCTTCTCTGGGCTCCTGTCTCTGTCCCTCTGAGGACCTGCTCCTGCCTCAGTCTCCCCAAAGTCCAGTCTGCCCAAGTGCATAGTTTCCCATGGAGGGCCTCACACATAAGTCATGACTACATGATCTTTGGAATCCAGTGTAGTCTCTCTGGGCAAGTTGCTAAACCTCCCTAAGACTTAGTTTGCCATTTGTAAGGGAGGACCTAGTAGAAAGACTTCAAATATTTGAGAATGATCTCTCTAGCAAAGTACCTATTGCATCAAAATGTTTGGCGAGTGTTCACTGTAAGACATTGCATTATTAATCATTGAAGTTGTGCAGTTAAACCTCAGCATTTCCCAGTGGGAGGAGGGGAATGTGGACACTCTGGGGGTGGGGGTGGGGCATAACAGCAGGGGCTGACATTGACCGTCCAGGAGAGCCAGCGGGGAGGGAGGCTGAAGCTCAGTGGAGAGGGGGCAGCTAAAAGGATGGCTCCTGGAAGTGAAACAGAAGAGCTGGGGGCAGAAGAAACAGGACCCAGAGCCCTTCCTGGGCATGAGGCTGCGAAGGGCAGTGGCCACCCCTCCACCTTTGCCATCACTGATCTGTCACCACAAGCCTGGATTTTATGGCCAGAGGAGACGTGGAAGATGGGCTCAGACATAAACCAGGATAGGTGTAACCTCCTCATAAGCTTGATGTCCCATCAGTCACAGGCTCTGCCTGCCGTCCTGTGAGGGGGTTATAAAGGGCATGTCCTTTAAGGGGATGGGAATCTTGGGGGGTTCACCTTAAATTCTGCCTACCACAGCTTCCTGTGTATATTAGCAAGTCCCACTGAATTGAATTTAACCTGCAGTAACCAGGGGCTGCCCACTGAGTTCTCCGCTTGGCTTGTAGAGCCTCCTGGGAAAGATTTTACTGCAGGACAGAAAAGGGATAAAAATGAGTCTTTACCCTTCCAAAGGTCCAAGCCTGCTTTGAAGACCTCAGGAGCAACATTTGCAAGACACAGGTGACCTGAAGGGCCAGTGCAAGCCACTCCATCACCCTGGGAAAGAGAGCCCCTTGTGGTTTTCAATTAGCTGTGCTTGCTGGCTTAATAGTCTGGCTCCAGCTGTTGCCTAGACTTGAAAGAAAAAAAAAAACTGGGTCAAACAAATGATTTCAAGAATCCGGAGTAGTTAGTGTTTCTGCTGATCATTGTGTCTGTGCTCCAGACACTGTCCGTGCTGGGGGGTGGCTGGGTGGTGGTCTCCACCCAGGCTGCTCATTAGAACCACCGGAGACCCTGAAGAAGCCTCAGCGCCTGGGCCCCACCCACCCAGACCCTCCGATTCTCTACACTGGGGCCCCAGGTGCTGCTCAGGGGATTCAGATGGGTGGCCAGAGTGGAGAACCACTGGGCTGGATAATCATTTGGGGAACAACTTCTAATAAGATAAAAATTAGGATGCAAGCTGATTTCATTGCAGGGATATTTAGCTTATTAGAGCAAGAAGTGGAGCCTGTGGGGGGTGGAAGTGCAGCCTGGGAAGAAATTGGTTCCCTGCAAATGGGGAGGAAACGGCTTGTTGCAGCACATTCACAGTTATTCCCACAGTCGTTCTGCGAGGATTTACGGAGCTCCCCAGTGCAGGCTGTGGAGGCATAGCCAGTTGTGCACCAGATTGACGGGGCCTCGTGGAGCTGAGGTCCCCCTGGGGACGCACAGTAGTGGCATGATGTGTCCTTAAAGCTGCTAAGATCCTGCTGTTTTTTTTTTTTTTTAACTGGAGCACAACAGCATTCAACTCTGCATCTTAAACTTTTTAGGTGAGAAAATCAGATCACAATGTGTTAAGAGAAAGCGCATCTCTTCTTCTCTTAGAAATTTGTGAATGAAATGGTAGAACAACTTGCATTTGCTTTAAAATAGTCTGGAGTGTATGTGTGTGAGTGTGTAAGTGAGTGTGTGTGTGTGTGTGTGTGCGCGCGTCAGGGGAAGGGTCTGATGTTACTGGAGTTAGGTGATAGCTCTGAGGAGCGTTCATTGTACCATTCTCTCCACATTTCTATGTTTGAAATATTTTATAATAAACCTTTAAAATTGTATCTATGAATCAAGAGACAGAGGAAAACCGTTGTTTTGATAACGCATTGAAAGTGAAAAGAGGAGAAAGCTGAGTTCAAAGCGGAGCAGAGGAGTGCTGCTGTGCGAGAAGCCCTTTAGCAATGCTGAGCTCTAGTCGCGGTGCGTTATTTATTTCTTGACACAAATATGAAATCCTCGTTGGGCTGGGAGTCCTGCCCCCTCCTCGGAGCTGCCACGACCCAGTGGCTCATGACACAGGGTTCGACCCTTCATCTGTGGGCCTCCCCTCGGACAAGTGCTCATGGGGAGGAGGGTCAGGGTCCGTTCCTCTTTGCACCCCCAGTGCCTGGCATGTCCTCTGGCACAGAGAAGTGCCTGAAAAATCAATAGATATTGATAGAACTGAAATGAACCAACACAAGCATTCAATTTTTTTCTTCTCCTACTAGGTCCGATCAGGTCCTTGAGGAAAACCCTTCCAGTTTGGGGAACCCCATTTCTGGAGGATGTAAACATACCCAGGAGGGTCAAGATATTGAGGAAAAGGGGCCTTATCCTTGGAGCAAAGACTAACAGCACAAGTGCCCAAGTCTGTGACGGTCTGGACGAGGACAGTGGCTGCCCATGTCTCCACAGGGCACCCAACAGAGGACAAATGGGTTTGGAAATTGGGGTGAGCCTTGGGGGAGCCAGACTAAAAATCTTTGCTAAGAGGTGAATGCCACAGGGCAGAACAGGCATCACTATGCTGGGTGGTGGCGCCTTGTGGAAGGAATGAAGGCAGGGAGAGAGAGAAGGAGGGTGGAGAAGAGGTGGGTTTGTGGTGGATGGGCTCCCCTGCACATGCGCCCAGCACCCTTTCACTGGGAGGCCAGGTGCCACGTGGAAATGGCTGTGAATCTGGACAAGACCTGTGTGTCCTGGGCTCCTGCCCCATAGACCAGCTCTGTGACTTTGAATGAATGCCCTTATCTCCCCAGAATGTCATTTCCTCGTCTACAGATGAGGAAGGAGGGATAAGAAAGCTCTGAATTTCTGTATCTTGGTGGATGTTACTCTCTCCCATAATTACAGAAGTTTATAGTTGTCATATTTTTGTTTCCATGACATCTTTTTGGTGTTAGGTATGATTTGTTTGATGCCAAGTTCTTGCAGTAATAGGCGACTCCCAGTAATTTTGTACTATCTATTATTCTCACTGTTCCTTTAGGAAAGTGCTGCTTGCCTTTCAAGCACATCTAGGAGTGCACTACAGCAAATGCCTGTGTTGTGTGTGCCTGTCTGTCCTGGTCACCTGGGTGACCGAGCTTCAGTTACAGTCAAGGTCAGTTTGAGGGTTCTCTGCTGTGTGTGATGCCCCACAGCAGTGGTTCCAAAGGCACACAGCAATGTAGGGCCTGGGGATAAAAGGTCAAGGTTACAAGGCCCTCCAAGTTGCCTCCTGTCATTCAGACGCTGTGATGGGGGAAGTGGGGCACTGCGGGGACTCAGCTTAAAGCATTTCAAATGTCTGCGAGTACTTCTCAAACCACCACACTTACCACTGAAGATATCAATCCACGTGGAAAGTCACGTGTGTCTGGGAAGCTGCTGGAATGTCAGCATGTATTTACCCTCGGAAGAAAGGCAAGATCCAGCAAAAACAAAGTTATCTTCCACAAAACCAGAAGATCCCCTCAGCCACCGTGCATGCCAGTCCTGGCACAAGGAGGGGCCTTGCACAGCAGCCGGTGTTCGGCATCAGAGTGAGGTTAATGGGTGTCGCAGATTCGGGTGGAAACAGGTGGTGCGGCAGGTCAGCCAGTGAGGGAAGGACTGCGGCTCAGGGGTCCTGCGGTTCTTCAGTGGCTTCCACCCATATTTTATGTTGTGTCTGTCACCATCTGCAGTCCCAGTGAGCAGGGCCACAGACGAGCCTGGTGCCTGTGGTGGGCCAGGCAGCCCATCCCAGGCCAGGCACAGGCAGCCAGGAGGTTGACAAGGCACAGGACCGCAGGGTAAGCACATACACTGCAGGAATTTGCCATACACATTCAACTGCTCTCCAAGAGGCAAGGGAACCAGTTCAACAGTGCACAGCAGTTTCACCCACCATGGGACTCTGGACCATGCACCCAGTGTGAGTGTGGCACACGAAACCAGAACGAGTCCCTGTCCCTACGTGGACATCAAGCTGCCTGGAAGATTATTCTAGAATTTGAAGACATGGTTTTTTTTTAACCCCAAGCCAATTCCTTCATCTGAGGCTCATCTGAAGAAGCAATCTGTTCCATCTCCTCTGTGGCACCTTCCCTGACATGTCATTTTGGTCACATAAAATGGTTTGCATATGAGAACTTTTGTCTCAGTCCACTTAGGTTGCTATAACAGAATATTGGAGACCGGGTGACTTAAATAACAGACATTTATTTCTCTCAGTTTTGGGGGCTGGAAGTCCAAGATCAGGGTGCCAGCATGGTTCGGTTCTAGCTGTCTTCCTGACTTATAGGCAGAGAACATTCTAGCTGTGTTTTCACATGACAGAGAGCAGAGAAGAAGCAAGCTCTCTCTAGTCTCTCCCATAAAGGCTCCAATCCACCCTGGGGGCCCCACCTCTTAACCTAATTACCTCCCAAAGTCCTTATCTCCCAATACCATCACATTGGGGAATAAGGTTTCAACCTATGAATTATGGGAGGACATAAACATTCTGTCCACAGAAACATTATTAAGTATTCTATTTATTCTTAACAAGTAAAACATGTAACAGAACAAAATGAAGAGGAATACAATACATTCCTCTCTGATCCTGTCCCCCGAGATGCCCAGTCTCCTCCAGGGGGACAGGAGCCGGGACAAGTTCCGTGGGTATCTCTCCTTCCTGAGGTGTCCGTGTCAACGTGCCAATGCTGGCAGGCTACCTGAGCCATTCTTCACCTTGTTCTTTTGAACTTACCAACATATGTTGAAGGGACGCATCAGTAAATACAGAGCTACCTCATTGTTTTAGCGACGGCACAGTATTATTTCATCATGGACCCGTGATAACCTACTTCACCGATTCCCTGTTAGCCAGTGGTTCCCAATCTTCTGCTCTTACCTAACTGAGGTGGTTAGGTAAGACTGTGATTGATGTTGACTGTGATTGATGTTGCTTACATCCTTTCACATTCACCAAACTATCTGTTGGATAAGTTCCTGGAAATATAATTCCAGGGTTTGTTCAGTGAAAGAATATGGCACTTTAAATTTGATAGGCATTGTCAAACTGTCACCGGCCAGAGAGCGTGGTCCCCGTGGACCCCCATCAGCAGTGTGTGAGAGGGCCTTGCCAGTACCCTGCTGCAGAGGGAAAGATGAATTGCAGTTCACCACTTAAATTCGCCTTCTCTCATGAGATAGAACGTACTTCACATGTTTATTGGCTATTGGTATTTGCATAGTTTTTCCTATTTCTTTGCTTGCTAATCTTTTACTTTGTGATTTGAATGCCCTGTATTTATCAGAGAACTGAACCATTTGATTTGGCAAGCCTTTCAATTTGTCTATTGCCTTGACTATTTTATTGTTTGTTTTTTCATAGAAGAGTTTTTATGTACCTGCATTTATGAATCTTCTCTTTTGTGTTCATGGATTTGGGGTCATATTTGAAATAACCTTCTCCACTCCAAGACTGTAAAACTCAGCTGACTTTATATCCCTTTCCATGCACATATGCATGCACACACTGTATTAAATGTAACTTTACTGAGGTTACATTGCTTAATATTCACCCATACAACTAGCGAGCTTCTGAGCTGGAAGGGGGATCAAAGATCAATATATGGAGCCTCTTGTTTTAGCAGTGAGAGAGCCGAGACCCCTGAAGTGACAGTTATCACCTGACATCACAGAGGCAGCTGGCCATGTGGCTGTGTGAGCACAGGCCACAGGAAAGCCACCTTCTGTTTTCTGAATTCTGCCTAGTCCCACATCATCCCCATGCCTGCTGTCTCTGGGGAATGCAGAAGAGCTGAACTATGGCTTCTACTTTGTAATCTTCACGTACAGCTTCAAGTTGAAATTCAATTGATTTTAAAATAAAGCAATGCCTTAGGTTGTGGGATTTGGCAGGAATTTGAGATACAGAGGCAATTCCAGGGAACAAAGAAGAGAAATTCTTTTCCTTCCAATTCTTTTTCAGGGAAATTAAAAAACAAACAAACAAGTTTTTGCAAAAGCTCATCCTAGCTGTGGGCTTCCCTGGAAGAGTGACACAGGATTAAGAGCTCAGAGAAGAGGGGCCACACTCTGTCTGCCGCCCACTGGGGAGAACATAGGGGAAGACACCTGGGTGCTTGACCGGTCGGCAGAGGTGGCAGGAACTGGGAGCTAAAATGGAGGGACAGTGGCCTTCGAAGCCCTTTTTGAACACTGAGGATGTTAATTGCTGGTTGGCAGCTCAGTGGAATCCAGCCCACCTGTCACCCAACTTTGATCTTGGAGAAGCCCCCGGACTGGAGTTGGAAGGTGGCTGTTTTGCTGGCAAGCTTTTCCCTCCTCCTCTCTGTAAAGTTGTCATTCGTTACCCAGCCTATGGGGCAATTCACCCCCTAACGCCTCACTCAAAAAGCCATGCTTGCTGACTGTCTGGTCCATGATCACAAACAGACCCGCATGGCCTTCCACTCACACTGTAAGTCCTCGGGGTCGGGACTCAGAGAACAGGCCCAGCGCCCCAGCTCCGGTTAGGGGAGGGCAAAGCCACCACCCAGGGGGTGGCGCCAGCCATTGTGAATTAGGTCAGCGGAGGTCAGGCCTTGGAGAGAGGCCTCTTTTGTGATTCTCCATGGCTCTGCTCCCACCAGGCGAAGGTGAAAGTGGGAAGGCAGACTGGAAGGGGAGAGGGGGATGGGAACAGCATGTGGGGAAGGGGAGGGTTTGTTCAGAGGGCATATCTACCCCCTCTGGGGTCTGATCTCTGCTATTCATTGTACACCAGGGTGCCATGTGGCCTGTGGCTAGAGTTAGCCACATACAAGAACACATACCTCTGTGGCTTCCTAAACTAGGGGTGCACTGTCCCCACTACCTCTGCAGATCTCACCTTCCCAGGCATCAAGGGCTCACCGTATACTCCCACTACTTCTGTAGCACACACATAGGCAACCAACCAGCTCCTGGCTCACCTGGCACTTCCCTCTCTCTCCAAAAAGCAGCCTAAGGCACCTGGGCACATGAGTCCCTCCTCCAATCCAGCCCACCTGGTCGAGACTCTGAGCTGCCACCTGCTGTCTCTTGAGCTGGGAGCCTGAGAGTGGCCAGCCAGGGAAAGCCAAGCCCACAGCTGCAGAGACCCAAGGGGACAGGGACAGGATCCAGGCATAGGGGTCCCAGTGGACTCTGGTTGTGTGTGGTTCTGCAGTTCCTGGGGTTGGTACGATGTCCTTTGTCCCCAGAGACTCAGGTTTCAAAGCCTATTGCTTACAACTGCACAGGCATGTTGGGTGGAGGGGAAAGCAGCGGGCATTGGATGTCAGTTACAGGTAGCAACCCCCAGCAGGCACACTGGACTTAGCGGCGTTTGCTCATACCCCATCTGCCCCTTCCAGATGGCAAAGAGTCAGTGGTCAGAGCCCCTGAGACCCACCTGGCCTGCTTGCAAAACCCTGTCTGGCCTTCCTGTCCTCCAGCTCAGAGGTGTTCCGGGACCTCGTAAAACCCTTTGCATGAAAATTAGCATCTCTCCCTCCACACCCTCCTCCCAGGGATGTTGGTCCACCCAGGCCAGGAAGAATGTCTTCTACAGTATATAGCTCAACCTGCCAAGAAGATTCTGGTGAGCTTAATTTTCTGCAATTAGTGGTTTTAAAATGTTTTTAGTGTAAACTTCCAAATGTAAATTTTATATTCATAATGCTGAATAAGTACGCTTTTAAAACTACATCCCCTTGAGACTCCACAAGGAGTGTCTCCGCTCGCTCTAATGCTGTCTTTGGAAGGCAGGAGAGAAACCCAGGGGTGGCCAGCCCTGAGCAAACCCTTTGAAGTTTCCTCCTGCTTCTTCGTCCTCAAATGTGGGTGCAGCTAACAACGGCCACCTTGTAGCATGTGTCTGTGTTGAAAGGAGACTGCAGACACACAGCAGATATTGACTAAGGAGACCATGGGGGAATTCAAGTGGGGAATCACCCACAGGGTAGAGAGCATTGCCTGAATCAGATCTGACACCTCGAGGCAGGAGGGAGAAGTGAGTTTCCAAGCCTGCTCACATGTTTGTTGACAGGAGTCAGTTCCGGGGGAAGCTGATGGACTGAGGGGGCCTCAGTCCCTGGCTTCTCCAACATGGAATTCACTTCTCACCGAAGTGACTAAGCCAAGGTGGCAGGTATACAGGGAAGAGTTAACATAGCAAGCCTGAGGTGAACGCAGGTAGGCCATCGGCTGGCTTCTTGAAACTGGGAGTTTGGGAGTGTTCCCCCAACCTTAACCGTTAAGGAGGGTTCACTGTGCCAGACTGTTTATGCGAACGATGAACTGAACACCTGCTTCCCTTGCGGAAGTCTCACATCACAGAGGGTCGCTATGTGACCAGTCCTCCTAACAACCCCGGGCGCTGAGTCTCTCCTGAGCGTCCCTGGTGAACAACACTTCTCCTGTGTTGTCACAGCTCACCGGAAGAACCCAGTGTACCCTGCGCAATGCCCCTGGCCTCTCGGAAGGTCCAGCCTACTTTCCTCTGGATGTCCCCCCATGTGTCATTTTCTTCTTTGCGAGTTTGTAATCCACTCACTCTAATAAGTCAGAGCTGTGAGTCCAACTCTAATCTGAGTCCTCCTAAGGAACCATCCAACCTAGGGATGGTCAGGGACACCTGACCAAGCAAGACAGAAGTCACCATCTTCTATAACCTTATCTTGGAAGTACATTTGCTGCCATCTGTGCACTGGAAGCGAGTTGCTAGGTCCAGCCCCCCAGCCCCCACACACATACCCAGAGTACCCAAGGGCCTGACTCCATGGCAGTGGAGGTCACTGGGGTCATTTAGTAAGACTGCCACCAGGCAGCAGATCCAGGGTTCAATGTGAACTGTAGCCTCCAGGGGCCAGGCTCCTACCCTCCACACCGAGCTGCTCACCATTCACCAAAGGTATTGTGAGCAGGAACAGAAGGACAGACCAGAGCACTGTTTCCTGAGAAGTGCTCTGAGGAGGGGTCTGTTTTTACTGGTATAAAATAGGTATCATCCAGAGGTTATGGATGTCCATGGAGAGCTGTGCTCTGTGGTCTCACTGCTGCATGTTCTACATCACGTATTCATTTATTGAATGGGTCCCACACTCCTGGAGTCTAATATTCAACATCTCTATCCTAACCTTGGCCTCGGGCCACCTGGATCCCCTCCCCCCCGCCCGAGGCAGTCACTATTATCCATTGCTTTTTCTGCTTCCTTCCGGGTTGACAGGAAAGTAGCATTATGTTCCCTGGAGCTTGTTGTAGATGAAGCCCAGAGTCTGTTCCGTACACACTCCTTGAAGAAGTATCTGCTGACAAGCAAAGAGCTTCCGTCCCAGACATTAAACTGCCCCTTGCCTGTTGCTGCTCTCAGCTGACTTGCTCTGACCTCTGTATAAGGTGACTGGCGTTTTTGACAGGCAAACATCAACCTGCTGGGCATTAGGAGGTCTTTTCTACAGAGATGCTGGTAACCCAGTTCATTTTCATTATGCATTTTTCTTCTGTTTTACTTGAATATATTCTATATGGAAGTTACTTAATTATCAATTATTAAAGAAACCTGTTCATGCTCAAATACTGGGTTCTTGAGCAAACAATTTTATGTTAGTCAAAGAGAGAACCTGGCAGAAAATACTGTGTTAATGAACCAACTGAACAGCCCCGCTGGGGTCTCTGGGAGTTATGCGTTGCAAACAGACATTTTAAAATTTAAGGACCTCTTCAGTGATCCAGCTCGTCTCTGCTGTACACACAGTGCTGGAGATGCCAGCGGCCTCTCTCAAAAGGATTCACACGGTAAAGGAGAGCACTGTGGATTTATTGTGAAGAGGTACAGCTTAGTATTGAAGTAGAACATCTGAGTGGGCGTGTTCTGGGATGGACAGGTGACAGTAATTTACAATCTCAACAACTCTTATTAGTTACTACTTGTTCCAGTCACTGCCAAATATCTAATCATCCCAAAACTTAGTGGCTGAAGGCAAAAACACTGATTTTATTATTTTCAAGTTTGTATCATTTCCTCTCCTCCTCCTTTTGAGGGTGGACTGGGCTCAGCTGGGTTGTGCTCGGGGTCTCTCACATGACGGCACTCAGGTGGTGACTGGGATGAGTGTCCCTCAAAGATGTCCTCACTCACTCGTCTGGTGGTCGGTGCTGGTTGTTAACTTGAACCTCAGCTGGGCTGTTAGCCAGGACATTCCACGCGGCCTGGGCTTCCTCCCAGCATGGCAGCTGGGTAAGACAGCCCCAGGACACCGGAAGGAGAAGCTTCCTCTTTCCCAAGGCTTGGGCTTGGAAACTGGCACCAGGGTCGTACTGTGGCTCCATGGATGGGATGTGAACACACAGGTATGTGTGTGGGCCTGGATGGCTTTGGGGCTTCAGCCCTAGCTGCAGTTCCCTCCAGAGAGCTGTGATGCACTTGCTGTCCACTAAGTCTGGGGTGGGCAGCTCCCCCATAGCCCATCAGGCAATGCCTTGCAGCCTCCTGTGGTTGGGCCTGTGAGACCACACATGGGATTGGGGCCTGGAGCTGCACTCAGCCACCGAAGCGAGTCAACCAAGTGAGGTCGTAGGGGTGGGATGGACAGGAAGGAGCCTGGCTCCAGGGCCCATGCGGCAGCACTCACCCCTACGTCAGGCAAGACCATGCATCCCCAGCACCTCTGCCTCCAGGAGATGCTCCTGCCTCCTCTCCAGGCTCCGTCTCCTGACCTCCCCTGGGGGATGGGCTCCACAGGACTCTGTCCTTGGGATGTTACTCATCGATTTATCATCTCTCCATCCCTTAACTTACCCTAGCTCCTTCACACCATCATGTTGTGACTATACATTCTTCTTAGTTGGAGGAAGGAAAACTTAAAAACTTCTTTGTCTCTGTCCCTTTGCAACCTGCAAATGTAGCCTACACCCACCACCTGCCCTTTGCTGCCCTGTTCACTGCTCAGCCTGGGAGCCTGGCATCCCTGCCCCTTCGCTGCCTTGGGGTCACAGGGTCACCCAGTTCCCTGAAAAGGACCTCTCTCTGTGTTTGGGCAGATGAAGTTGCTTGCCTGTCCAGAGTTCCTCCCCCTTCCTTACCAATGGAAACCCAATTTTATCTGAGGCAACGCTATGTCCCTTGAAACAATGAATGTTCCCGGTGCTCCTTGTAGCTACGGTGGGAGGGATGCTGATCACCCCCTGTGCAGCCCCATGGAGAAGGAGCATCAAGGCCCCTGGATTCCTCCCCTAAAAGCTACGGGGTATGTTTTGAAGGAGGGGCTAAGCTCTCAGCTGCCAGGGGCTTCAGCCCAAGGGCTTCCTTGCAGACACCCCTGTCCATCGATCATATGAGGCACCAATCAGAGGAAAAGTGACAAGGTCCCTGCAGGGGTTTGGTGACTGTTCAGGTTTCACTGCTTCAGTTTGTTGCCTCGTGGACTGTCTGAGCCGAGGCAGGACTCTCCAGAGCCACCGGGCTTCCGAAAGGCTTTGCTGGAGGGAAACCCTGCAAGTAAGTTTCAGCGTCATTACTCTTCAGAGCGTTATGGGCCGGCCGTTCTGAGAAGGCCATTCTCTGTCATCTCTGCCAAGAATGCCACAAGCTCTTTTGGAAAGACTCCTCATCTTGGCCAGAGCTCTGGCATCTAGACAGCCAGCTTGCCAAGCCCCAGGTCCTGCATCAAGTGGAGGTGGCAGACAGGTTAGTCACAGAGCTCTCGGTGCTGACTCATCCCGAACCCTCTGGGATGGGATAGGCATTCTGGAGGGCTGCTTCCTGTCCCAGAGGAGGGCACCCTCCATCCATGTCTGTGGGACACCAGCCCACACTGGCGAGGGCAGATTCCCCATGTTAGTGGGAAGCCTCTGGACACCATGGCTCATGTGGGGTTCAGTCAGAGCAGACGTTTCCAGGAGCCCCCTGGGCCTGAAGACTGGCTCTCCGAGGAAGAAATGAAAGTGGGAAATGGTCATTCTGGGCTTTGGGAGACTCAGAGAGCAGAGGAGGCAAAAGTGAGCGCTGGGGGCTGAGACCTTGTCAACTCCCCAGTTCCCCGGCTGCCCCATGCTGCGCTCAGCTAGGGCCTCCCCTGACCCCTGCACCTTCCCCAGAAATAGGCCTCCTCCCTCCTAGCCAACCCCAGTGGGAGGTTGCAGGCAGCTTCTTTATGGCCTGCAGGGAAGTGGGGAGGGAACCCCATCCCCCTTCCTGGGGCTGACCTCAGGGAACCCACAATATCCTAGCAAGCCAAGGCATAGAGCTACCTGGATGGGGATATTTGGAATTTGGAATTTGTGGCCTCATCATTGTCACCCAAGAGTTACCCACTGGGGGAGAGTCGAGGCACAGCTGAGTCACAGCCCGGACAGCATGGGTTTGTCCCTGTGGTAGGGTCTGTTTGCAGCGCTGGATGCCAAGAGCTCAGGGGAGGCCCATGAGGTCTTGGGTAGTATTTTTGTTTCCTTCAGCTAGATAGCCAGAAGTGGGACTGCTGGATCACATGGTGGTTCTATTTTTAGTTTTTTGAGGAATCTCCACACTGTTTTCCACAGTGGCTGTGCCAACGTACCTTCCCTTCAGCCGTTCATAGCGATCCTCTCCTCCACGCCCTCCCTTGCATCCTTTCTTGCATTTTGCTTCTCTTTTGTTTTTATTTGTTAGAAATAGATGGGGAGCTGGCCTGCAAGCAAGGTCTCAAGTACTCACCATGTGCATGCGCTGGACTAGCTAGCCCCTCTTCCCTAGACACGCAGGGAGGAAACTAGGGAGACGGATGGGAGTGTCTGCTTCTCTGTCTCCTGCTGGTCTCTGTCTGTCTTCATGGTGGCGCGCGGGATCACGAAGGTGTCCATTACTGCTGGGCCTTTCCATTCCGTCCGCATCAAAGGAGGGCATACAGAAATAGTAAGAGAACACGGAGAGAAAGCTGTCCTCCCAGGAAGAAACACTTTGCACTCGACTAACTAAGCTTTGTTCACGGGCTGCAATAGAAAACAAACATTTGCACTTTGGAAAATGCTGGGGGGAAATTCCATGCCTGCGCATGTCCAGTTTTTTGTACAGTTTTCTGTGCTTTTCCCTGCTGGGCTGGCCTGGAAAACACATCATCGCAGAGGGGCCACCGTCACCTTGCCATGGCCGTTTTATGGGCACTCAGCAGTTTTCACAGACTTGACAGATATAAATGCTTTACAATAATGTTTTTATTGCATTTTAGCAAAAACAAGTTTCTAAAAATCTGTGCCTGTGACCTTCACCGCAGAGCGAGAAGGATGTGGTGGAGGCCAGAAGCGCTTGTTCCTGGCTGGACAGCAGGTGGTGGCAAGGCTGTGCTTGGGCTCCATCCCTCTCAGCCTCATACATCTTCCTGCCATTTTGCCCAAATCTGGAAAACATCTCAGACTAATGGGAGACCTGGAGATAGATGCTCATAGTTGAAGATGCATTTTTTCTCACTCTAGCTTTTAAAATGCTTAAATTCTGCTTTTAAAGCCTCAGTCTTGCCATTACCTTTGAGCAAGTTCATTGTCACGTGTGTCCTGGCTGTGTTTGGGCCCTGGAGGGGTCCGGGCTGCTCCGAGCTCTCTCCCACGACCCTGAGCGCGTGGGACTTTGGAGCCTGGGGGACTGACCAGGCCCAGGAAGGGAGGAGAGCTGACACAGAACGGAGCAAATTGCTACAACCAAGGCGCTGCACCTACATCCCCGTGGGACTGGTCTTTCATTTGTTTCATTTATTGCCTGTATCCAGTTTTTCACACGACTCTAATAATGCTTCTACTGAAATGACATTTTAAAGCAGTTTGATTGAGATATAATTCTCATACCATACAATTCACCATTTAAAGTGTGAACTCCAGTAGTTTCAATATATTCAGATATGTGCAACCATGGCAAATTTTAGAACATTTCATCACTTCAGAAAGAAGCCCATGCCCTTTAGCGACCACCTGCCTGCCCGCCGGGCCTGCCTGGGCCACACCAATATACTTTTGTCTCTGTAGATTTCCCTGTTCTGTGTGTCCTGCTCACCGTTGCACCCACAGCACTCCCAGCACCTGCACCTAGCAGGGTCCAATACGTTCTGGGACAAATAAGTGATTCTGTGAAGGAAGCCAACCACAATGCTGCAGAGATTTGAATTACTGGAAAGAAGTGGAACAGAGAAGGGAGGGGTTCCTGGTCACAGCTGACACCCTGGTGTCAAGCACTGCTTTAACTACTTCATGCAGATTAGATTATTTGACGTGGAGAGTAGCCTTCGGCAGAACTTACCTCAACCTCCTTTGACAAATAAAGAAACTAAGGCACAGAGGGGTGTAGATGCTTCAGCAGGTTGCACAGCAAGTGGCGGTGGGGTCCAATGCAAAGCCCGGTGGTCTGCCTTGCCAGGCTCCCTCCTCCCACGTCACCTCTGCCACCTGCTTGCTTGTTCTCACCCTCAGTCATTGCATAAAGAGTGGAAGGGACTCAAGAAGCCAACCCTCTTCTTCGTTTTGGTCCCAACCAACGCTGTACAGTTGCACACCCAGAGCGCCGGGCCAGGCTCCAGCTCTGTACCCACAGTGCACTTTCATTTCATCATCAGTTAAAAGTGGACATTCTGCCATGGGTTAAATGGAAGCTGAGGTTGGCAGACGCCTCTTTTGTCTGGCACTCTGGCCTCGCTGTCCTGGGAGAGCAATGGTCTTGCACCAGCGTTTCCTTGTCCCTGGGCTGCTTCTGTAAACGCCGGGACTACCCAGGGCTGTGTCTACCTGATGTTCTATGCTCCTGAGAGCCATGAGTTTTGGATTGTTTGTTGGTGGCTGTGTGTGGTGGCTTTTTGCAGAGGCCTGAGGAATAAGGGGGCTGAGGTTTCAGCTGCCTTGGCTCCGCCCCCAGGGGCACAGCACATTCTGTGCGAAGAGGCCATGAAGGTTGACTGGGAGAGTAGATTGTGGCTCACTGCCTCATGGGTGGCATCTAGATAGCCCCCTTGTCTCTGCGCCAACTGAGCTAGGAGGACCACTGGACAGGAAGTCAGGACCAGAGACCCCATCCCAGCTGCCCATCAGCAAGTCCTTGGCCAGTCTGAGCCCCACTGACTCCCTCTTTACGGTGGATGATATTGGTATTGAACCTTAGAGCCACCTGGGAGTCTTTGGATGATCCCCTCCCCGCCCCCCACCCCACGCCCCTGCCCTTCCCACCCCTCCCTGAGAACATTATGCCATGGGCCTGGCAAGGCCTGGGCATTTGCATTTCAAAAGCTCCCCTGTGCAGCCAGGGCAGGGAATCACAGGCTAGATGAGCCCCAGGGTTCCTTTAACTTGTCAGCTAGACAACTAGACACTTTTCTAAACTTTTAATCTGGAAAATAAACAGGTTCCCAAAATAGCTGATCTTGTCTGACAAGGGAGAAATAAACTTATTTATTCGACGAATGTTTGTTTGCTGGTGGGCGGAAGGTGAAATGACAGCTAATGTTTATCCAGGGCCTTCTGAGCACATCATGGCGATCATCCTCAGCTTGTCTCCCCTTTGTAGCCCTGGCAGAGGAGCGCGGTTCCCATCATCACCTCCCCAGGATGAGCGTCCCTGCTGGGAAGTAGAAAATCACACAGTCGTAGGGCCAGTCCTCGGTGGGCCCCAGGGCAGAACCGCTGTGTCAGCAGCCTCAGAATAGCTGCGCAACTATCTGCTCCTCCCCTGCCAAGCATGTACAGTTTAGTACAAAGAAAAAAGTTACTCCAGAAGAGCTTATCAAAAATCTGCAAGGTCCAGGGTGTTCCTCCCCGAAGAATATAAATAATACATACTGCACAGGGAAGGGAACAGCTCACATTTATAAATTTCTATCAAGAATTCTGCTTGCCTAGAAATTAGACCTGCAAGCGTTGTGGTTTTGTTTTTAAAGAACAGGAAAAATATGTGCCCCCTGGAGACTCCACGGTGATTGTCCACCCTCATTAAGCCAGCTCTGAACTGGAAGGAAGGAGAGCAGAGAAAGAGCAGAATGCTCACGCTGTAGAATTGTCACCTGGTGATGCCGGCCTGGGGGCTGTTTGTCATTCTCCACCAAAGGCTGAGTGATGGAGCTCGTTTAGAGGCCCTGGACGGCTTTGGGACTGAGAATCTGCACCCTCGGGCAGAGGGCAGGAGCCCAGCCAGCCACAGCCAGGTGTCGGTGGACACAGAATTCTGTAGGAATAGTTCCAGGACAAAGAAGACCACCGGACTGGTCTTTGTCTCTTGGTATCCTCCAAATGCTCCCTCATTGTGGTGACAGCAGCTCTAAGTTCAGGCTGTCCCAGAGAAAGGAGAATCTCTCATTGGGTGGATCCTAGGGCATTTCAACGCGGGCAGTGGCGAAACGGAGGACCCGGGTGATTGGAGGTGGGATGAGGAGAGTGAGTCCCTGTAGGGGGTTTATAAGGCAGTGGGAAGACAGTGCTGGATGCCCAGTAAAAGCCTGAGATGTTAATAGGCACAGTCTTACTGAAGGCTGGAATATGGGGCCAGCAGCCCCGGGCTAGGAGACCCCCATGGGCAGTAAAGACAGCAGCGCCCCAGGTTCTAGCCTTTGGGGGCCATGAGTCTGCCCTCCACACTCAGTCAGGCCACTGTTTTCACTGACCCTCGTGGGTATCCACCTGTGGGCAGGTCATGCCTGCATGCAGTACAGATATGTCCTCTTCCCCCACTCCACCCACCAGGAGCCCAATCCCGGTGTGTAATCTGTCTTTTCAAATTCATCCTCATCGCTGAGAGTTCTCCTGAGTCACCAGAAGAACGGCAGCTCCTGGGTGAGTGAGGCACAGTGACCCGTGGTCTCCAGGCCGGCCCGAGCCTTCTGTCAGGGACCTCAGGAGACCTCCCGAGGTTGATTCCCCACCCCTGCTAAGGCCACACGTGGAGCAGAAGCCACTGGGGACCTTGGAGGAATGATTTTGCTGGAAACTTCTGGAACCTTCCTTTATTCCCTTGTCCCTCCCACCCTGCTTTACCAGCCTCACCGTAAATCTGGAGTCTCCCACCCCTCGTGCCCCTTTATGGGCCTGATGCAGAGATAGCATCCTCAGTGTTTAAGTTCCCCCACGGCCCCCGCCCCCCCCATCACCCTTGCTCACACACACGGTCTCTGGAGGCTATGACCACACAGTTTCCTTTTCTGTTTTCTCATAGCTCCCTCACCATTTTTTTTAAAGTAAAGATTTACAGGAAATATATATATCTTTTTCCCTACTGAAATGGAAAGAAATGAAAAAGAGAACCCACACAAATAGAATGTTATCAAGCTCAAGTGGGCAATTTGGGCCCATTCTGCATGAGTTCTGCGGTTTCAGGGCCCACGCAGCCTCGCTCCCAGCTCTTTGTTCCAATGGCCCCTCTGGGTCCCCGTGACATGCACGTCTCCACCTGGCACCCGGAGCAGGACAGGAACCTTTAATTGATGCATCTCCTACTTCTGCCCGATGTTCAGAATTGCAGGGGAGGAAAGGAAGTTTTGGAAAGAAAAAATATAGTTCTCCATATGAGAGGGAAAGTAAATTACAGGGTGAGCCCTAGGCGGATATTTTTGCCCAGGTCCTGATTGTGTGGCTGGCTCGGGTACTGTTTGCGGTGAGAAGTGCCATCTTCTGTTTTAGGCTGGGAATCAGAAGGAACGTGACCTCCTGCGGGCCACGCCCAGCAGCAGACCCCTGACCTGGCCAGCCCCAGGGCTCTGAGCTGCGTGGTCTCTGGGACCACCCTCCCACGGGAACCACAAGAACCAGGTCCAAGTCGGGAGGCACGTCTGCTCCTCCTCACCCTGGTGAGAGAAGCTGATCCCACTGCAGCTTGATTATTTCACACATCCCTCCGGGGCTTCTGTAGTCTCAGCTTGGATCAACTTTGGGAAGAAAAGTAATTAACCTCTTCCAGAACCACCCACACATCAGCACACGCCATTCAGAAGCTGCCAGTTTAGAAAAGGGGCTGAGGCCAAGCCTCCCTCTTTCCTGGTCCCTAGTCCCTGTCTGCCTCTAATTAAAATGTTCTCTTTCTAGTTAACCCTTCGTCAGGCCTTACAGCACCTGCTACACATAAGTCAGGCAGAGCCATGGGTGGGACTGAATCCTGGTGGACAGGTGAGAACAGTCAGTGGCTAGGAGAATGACGAACATGGGGGTTATGTAGTGTCGGAGGGGGCAAATCCCGCATGGATTCGTCTTGGGAGATCAAAGCTTCTGCTGGTGGAGAGAAAGGGCCAAGTACGGCAGGTGGCCATGAGACCCTGTGGAAGGGAGCAGCCTTTTCCTCAGTGTGTTTAGGCCCAAGCGATGGGTCTGCCTTGGTCAGGAGGGCAGTTAGGGTGGTTTGTTTCTCAGAGGGCGATGTGTCCTCCCAGTTGTTGGTGATGGATTTACAGGACTGGCGGTTTCCCTTCCCAGAGAAGATGTACCCTTTTATATCAAAATCGAACGTTCCTTTCTCTTCCTCCTGATGCTCCAATCGTCCCGAAAGGTGTGTTCTCACAGCCTGGAGGGTGGCAGGAGGGAGGGCGATGAATCAGGACTGGGAGGAGGTATCTGCACGACCCCACCTCGGGACTGGGGCCCTCGCGGGTGTCAGCGCACAGCTCCCCCAGGTGTTTGTTACTTAGAGCAAATGGGACAGAGGGAGATGTAGTTCAAGGAAAAGTGCCCCGGGTGGGTGGTGATGCACTCCCCAGAGGAGTCATCGTGGCGACTCCTACAGACATGACTGGACCCGGAGAAGGCCTCTTCCATGGAGCGGAATCACATTGGCTGTGCCTCCTGCTTTCTCCTCACAGCCTCCACTGGCCCAGTGTCCCTCCTATTGCAGGGCTTTGGGTGAAAGGACCCACATGAGTGGGGAGAGGCATTGTCAGCCGTGTACCCCACCCCCACCTCAGCGCCAGGATGCTGAGAAGAGGGACCTGGGCTTCCAGGTCCGATGGTCCAATGCTTTGGGGAAGCCGGCATGGACAGAGCTCCCCGGAGAGAAGGACCTATAGATCACGGAGGAGTAAAGCCTTTGCTGTGGAGCCAGTGGCAGAGAGCACTGTGATTCGGGTGTGCGTACAAATTTCCACGTTGACAATGACGCCTAGTGGGCTTGCAGACTCATCACTCTAATCCTTGCTTCTGCATTCCCACCACGGTCTCCCTGTGCTTCTGTTCTCAAATCTCGCTTGGCCTCTCTCCTACCAGGACACCTGTCATAGGATGGAGGACCCAGCTTAAATCCCAGAGGACCCCATCTGGAGATCCTTACCTTAATTACATCTGTAAAGACTCTTTTTAAAAAATGACTTTGCATTTACATGTTCCTGGAGTTAGGGCAAAGACATAATTTTGGGGCATCACTATTCAACCCAGTACTACATACATATATTTTTTTCTCTTCATGTTCCAAGATAGGGCCCAGTTCTTAGAGGCATCACATGAATTTGTATGTGTAGATATACTTTATACTCTAAGGCTACATGACTAAAAGTGACAAGGTCTCCATTTCTGGTCCCAGGTTTGTAATAGATTAGATGAGGCCCCTGGCCCCTGAATTTAATTTCCTGTACCTTAAAACGCCCTTATGAAAAAATGAGATCTTGAGGTTATAGTTCCCTTGTTACAAAGAATCCTTTCACTCTTAGAAGTCAGTGGAATGGGCTAGTTTTCAAACCTTCTGTGTGATGGGAAGAGAGCATGTTTGAGCAGGCTCTGAGTTTAGGGCTTAGCCTGGGGCAGTCTGAACTAAATTAAATGGCAGGGTCATTTCCACTGACCTCTGAGGCCCTTTCCAGCTCATTTATTAAATAAATAATTGGCATGGAGATTGCAAGTCAGAG
>PVJI01020668.1:0-28557 GCA_004026765.1 Micronycteris hirsuta | reverse complement strand
TTGTGTTGTGACTCTGCCTGTGGGGGTGGGGCCTGAGAGGGAACAATGGCTGTTGGTCTGCTGTCTGTTGGTTTTCAGTCACTTCCCCTACTACCCACAAGCAAATTGGGCCCTTCTGTGCTGGTTCCCGGGTGGGTAGGCTTGCGTAATTCTAAGTCCCTGTGGGTCTCTCCATTGAACTCTCTTGTGAGACCACGAGTTCCTCCTGCTGCCGCCTCAACCCCCCCAGGTGTTTTCAGTCGGTGGTTTGAGGTTTCATTTTCCCGCGATGGTGGGTTGCGCGGTCTGCTCCCCAACTTTTTCTCCCGGTTTATCTGCACGCGAATGAGGGACCGCCTGGTCCACCAGTCTCACCCAGCTGGGTCCGGGTCGGGTTTTGCCCAGTGCGCTGGCCACAGGCCCCTCTGGGCAGCTGCAGTGTTGCCGGTACCGCTCCACAGACCACCGTCTTGCCCTGCGCTCTCAGCCCGGCTCCGCCCCGCTTACTGGTCTGGATGAACATGTCTTCTCTAACTCCTTGGTTGTCAGACTTCCATACAGTTTGATTTTCTGTCAGTTCTGGTTGTTTTTGTTTTTAAATTATTGTTTTCCCTCTTTTGGTTGTGCAAGGAGGCACAATGTGTCTACCTACACCTCCATCTTGGCCGGAAGTCCTCCCTAATTCTTTTTATTTTATTTTTCCGCTGTCTATGAAAGAGTCCTTTGTTGCCTAGTTTATTACCAGCAAGTCATAGAACATGGGTATTGGGGACCACGAGACCTGTTTTTAAATCCTGGCTCTGCCATTTACTAGTTGAATGGGTGGGCATTTCATCTACCCAGTCTGAAAGGTGGTCTTTTCTTTTTTTTTTTTTTAGATTTTATTTATTTATTTTTAGAGAGAGGGGAAAGGCAGGACAAAGAAAGGGAGAGAAACATCAATCACTTACCTCTCCTATGTGCCCTGACTAGGCCCCAACTGGGATTGAACCTGCAACCTGGGCATGTGCCCTGACCAGAAATAGAACTGGTGACCTTTTGCTTTGCGGGATAACACTCAAAAAACTGAGCCACTCTGGTCAGGGCCATCTGAGAGGCAGTGTTGCTAGTGATTAAGAGCCTGCCTCTGAGGACAGATGGCTCAGGTATGAATCCTGCATCTGTATTTCTTAATTGTGTGACTTTGGACAAATGACTTAGCCTCTTCAATGTCTCTATCTATAAAATTAGAAGAATTAAATGAGTTTAGTCACATAAATCATTTACAACAGTACCTGACACAGAAAATACTCAGCAATGCTACTATTGTATTTGGCCATCTGTACAAAAGAAATAAAAAACAAGACTTGTCTAATAGAGTTGATGCTAAGATTAAGTCCATACATAAAACATGTTATAGATAGATAAAACAGGATAATGTGTAGAGCACAAATTTTCTTGGTACGTGCTAGGTTTTCCTTTATATGAGCATGTCATTATAGAGGGTCTGCCTGTTTGAATATTTCTTCTGATATGCCCCCACCTTTTCCTATAATTTTCAAATGCAAGGAATGGGCATAAATGGACACAAAAATGTTCATATATAGTTATCAGAACATTATTTAAATGGGAAATATTTTATGATAATCTAGATGACCTACCAGTGGGGATTGGTTGAATCTCACGGCTCATGTGTATGATGGACTACTACTATTACCAGGCAGTTGTTAGAAATTATGTGGTAGATGAATATTTATTGACAAAGTTGAAAATGCTCCTGACAAATGGTGAGAGAAAAAGAACAACAAGCTGTATGTGTAGAGCATGATACATTGTGACTTAACCACATATACACAGGTGTGTGTGTATACATATGTATGACTATGTAGAAAACAAGTTGGCAAAAGATACCAGAAATAGGATTTATACTTTTGAAAAGTACAAACGCCCAGTAGAGAAAAATAGACAAAGGATATGAACAAGCAGCTGAAAAAGAGTAACTTTAGGTGGCCAAGATCATTTGAAAAGGTATTTCACCTCCAGATCGAAGTAACAATAAAACCATCACTTTATTCCTCTGAGATTAATAACATCTACTGGTTGGAGAAGCGGAGAAGGCTGGTTGCATACATTCAGTAGACTGGAAACAAAATGAATTTCCTTTAATGAGGAAATGGTAGTACAAGTTGTGATAGGATACAACTGTTTAAAAAACCTAAAATGGGCCCTGGCTGGTGTAGCTCAGTGGATTGAGCACGGACTGAGAACCAAAGTGTCCCGGTTCGATTCCCGGTTAGGGCACGTGCCTGGGTTGTGGGCCAGGTCCCCGTGAGGGCCATGTGAGAGGCAACCATACATTGCTGTTTCTCTTCCTCTCTGTCTCCATCCCTTCCCCTCTCTCTAAAAATAAAAAAAATTTTAAAAAAAATCTTAAAAAAAAACAAAAAACCCCTAAAATGGTATATCTGTGCCTTGCAGGAACACCTATGACATTATGAGAAAGAAGTGAAGTGCAGAATAATGTTTAGAGTGGAAGTGTTTTGGTGAAAACATATACCTGCTTATAAGTTCATCTATAAAACAAGGGCTGGACTAGCAGGGGTGTCCAGCCTTTTGGCATCTCTGGGCTACACTGGAAGAAGAATTGTCTTGGGCCACACATTAAATACACAACACTAATGAAAATTGATGAGCAAAAAAAACAAGGTTTTAAGTAAATTTACGATTTTGTTTTGGGCCTCACTCATAGCCATCCTGGGCTGCATGCGGCCTGCGGGCCGTGGGTTGGACGCCCCTGTGAGATCCCCTGTGGCCTTCCCGTTCTCAGGCTCCATGATTCTGTGTCTAAGGCCTTTTGGCTTTGGGCCCTATTATCTAGGGCCTTTAGGATAATAGTTATACTATAGATAGATATTTTGAAGATTGCAAAACAAGTTTTTAAACCTCTATTTTATCAACATATGTACAAGTCATTCAGAATGCTTTAGGGAAAATAAACTCATTTAAAAAATAGATTCAAATTCGGTGGTAGTCGTAGTGCTAATTCAGAAACAGTACTGAAAGATGCGTTTTATAGGTACAGCCTCAGTGGTAAAAGGGTTTATTTTAATGGTCCGCATCCCAAGTGGACTGGCGAGACTAGACACTGCTTGACTTCTGATAATTTTTTTAAGTATAAGGGTTAAAACAGTTTTCAAATATTCCCATTTGTTATACACACACACACACACACACATAACTGAGGCATGCCCCATTCTAAGAGCAAGTCACTTCCAATTCATTACTCTTCTCCTCTCTTTTAAGGGCAACCTACTTCCAAGGGGAAAACAATCATTCGTGTGTGTTTATATGTGTTTCTGAAAATCCAGCAGTATGGGAACATCAGAGTGCAATGTCAGAGTAGATGGACTGGTTTCTTTTTCCTGCTAAAATCAATAGGACCAAAAAAGACACGAGAGTGTGCTGACCTGAGTGTTATTTTAGAAGCAGCGGTGGGTCTGCCAGCTCAGTTAGTGCTTCCTTGGACTGGCTCATGGGCCAAAGTTCTGGGAGTGACTGGACGTAAAGGAAATGGGAGGTGAGCACTCCTTGGGCAGCCACCCGTTTAAGGCCAGCTGTTTCTGTACTCTACAGCAGCGGCTCATCTCTACAGGCTCCTTAAAAGTTCAGCCTTGGCCTTCTTTTGCTCTTATTGGCCAGAGAAAACCTTATGAAGAGTTAATGCCATCAGAACAAAGTGTTATTAAAATTGAGGACTCATGGAATCATAAAGCCCATGAGCTGGTCACGGGGATGGGAACTACAGCACGGGGGAAGGGAGTCAAAAAGACTGTAGTAACTATGTACGGTGCCAAGTGGGTAGTAGACTTATTGGGGGGTCGATTCCTAAGTTATGTAAGTGTCTGTACTACACTGTGCTGTATACCTGACACTAATGTAATATTCAACGTCAGCTGTAATTGGAAAAAATAAAAATTAAAATAGCAAAAAGCCCCTGTGGGTTAGGAGGGGCCGTTGACTCACCGCTCTGATAAAAAAAACAGTCACAGCATTTCAAGTGCAGTTGTTGTCAGAGCTTGTTCTTTCTCTCTTGGTAGAGAACTTGGTAGAGGGAAGGCCAGACAGAAATCTTTCTTAATACGGCTTCAGGCACTCAGTGATTATGCTAATTAGAAAGGAGTTGTTCCAACAAGAATTGCAGAGCATTTAAAGTTCTTAGGAACCTACGTTTCTGGTTATACCCAATATCTATTTTTAAAATTTGAAATTAGTTTGCCTTTTACAACAGTAACCTCCATTTCTTAATTTATGTTTTGTGACATGAAAGAAAATCTCTGATTGTGAGAAAAACAAACCCATGTCCCTAAAAAATTCTGAATTATTAAAAGACATGCCCTATTATTATTCTCAAATAACTTGAACGAGGCTAACAAATATTGAAAGGTCCTGGTTTATTGCACATGCTTACTTGTAATTATTATATTGAAATACCACCCTAAATCTGTGATGCAATTGCTAATTTTCCAGATACATCCTTTAGCCAAAAAATAACCCTATGAGCAGCTATATGGTTCTCCCTAAAACATGCGCGCTGCCTATACACACAAGTGACGCTGGTGCCCCACTGTCCAAAACCTATTTCTGACTGAAATCCCCACTATTAGGTTATTTCATTGGGTTAGAAAAAAACCGGAAAGAATGTGTCTTTTAGAAGAGCTGTGAAAGCAAAGGGCAGGATAGAACTCCAGGGTCCTAATCAATTTGTTAAATATTAGAGCAAAGGAGACTTTGGAGAACATTTTCCTCGAAGGCTTTTTTTGATGGTGTGCTGGGGCCCAGAAAATAAGTAATTATGGGCTAGGTTCTGAGAAGTCCCACAGAGTGTGAACCTTAGGGTATTAGTTTCTACCCTGACAGCGACAGATGTTAGGGTTCTCTGAAGAAAACATCTGTGGTGAGCCATGGGTGACAAAGGAGGTGCCAAGGCGAGCTTCAGTGGGCAGCAGAGTTGACTCTCTAGTTGTGTATCATATCCTCCTCTAGGACTTAAAGATCGACCAGAAAACACCTCTCCGGGTCCTTCACCGGAGGCCCCTGGCTGTGCGAGCTCGTATCATTCACTCCATGGAGACATGCTATGTGGATGAGCATCATTTCCGCCTCCACCTGAAGACGCAGGCCGGAACGTATCCTTTCAGCTTCCACACGGCAGGGATCCAACCAGAACCCTTTTGGAGGAGTTCATGCTGCCCTAAAAAAAATAAGCTCAACTTGATCTAGGAGGGTAGTAGGGAAAGGATTAAGTTGGAGAATATTTGGGGTGGGGGTGGGGGGAGTTGAGTGTTTTTTTCCCCATTAAATTTGTATTTTTCAAAATGACATTTTAAACCATGAGGCAGCAGTCAGTTCAATGTGATCTTTGAAATATTTAGTGTCTTATACAATGCTGAACCCATAGTAAGTACTCAGGAAACACTTTTGATTGGTTCATTTGCTGTCTTTACACATTTTTTTAAAATCCTCACTTGAGGATATTTTGTTGTTGTTGTTGTTCTTGATTTTAGAGAGGAAAGGAGAAAGAAACATTGGTGTGAGAGAGAAACATCTATCAGTTGCTTCCTGTATGTGCCCTGACCAGGGATTGAACCCACAACCCAGGTATGTGCCCTGACTGGGAATCAAACCCGTAACCTTTTGGTTCACAGGTGGCGCTGCAACAAACTGGGCAACCTGGCGAGGTCTGTCTGTGTACATTTTGCCAGTCACGTATTCATGACCACACTTGGGTCCTTTCAACTTTTCCGAGCATTTGCCCCAGATGATTAAACGCTGATAGTAGATGGGAGTGGCCCTACTTTTACATAATGATCTTTATTTGGCCACTGGTCCATAACAAGAAAATAGGCCAAGGCTGATCATTTGTTGATAACCTACTCTGTCTTGCACGGTTTTGTATCAAGTCTGAGTTGCTGGTTAAAAAATATTAGAGAGCTGTCGTAGTCTTAGCTTTAGTTCGCTTTTCAAAGTTGCTTCTAGTTTTTGTTTGTTTCTTGGTTTCATATTTTTTGTTAACCAATAACATGAAGTGACAAAATGCCTTCTAACTAGTATAAAACTAATGATATACTTATGGATATAAGGGAAAAAATGTCAAGTTTTAATCATCAGATAGCATTCTCACTATATGTAATTAGTCTGCCTTTCCTTCCCCACCAACCTCCTCACCTCTCTGTCGCTGCTGTCCCACCCCAGGAGTGACCAGGAGTTCCCCCTTGAAAACAGGTATAGGTGACTTCTGAAATCTCCTAAATTTTTACCACTTGGAATAAGGGATGGTTTACTTAGACTGCAGTGGGCAGGTCTTTGTGTCTTTGTTGTTTGGAGCAATCTGCCTATTATGGATGGAATTTCAAAGAAATTACAGATTTAAAAAAAAAATTCTTTTTACCTTATCCCAATTTTAGTTCTGGTATGCTAGGGAGAAATGCAGTGGTATTTTGGAGAAGCTATTATCTTTTCAATCTCAGTAAAATATTTTTACAACCAGCCATGTACATAGTACATGTAACTTAAGGCATTAGTCAAGAGAGACTGTTGGGGAAAGCTTTAGATACTATGTGGTTATACACAGAAGTATGTGAATTTTTCATGTATATTTTCAGTACACTGAACTAGTTCATTTCACTTACACTCATCCCTCTTGGTATGATTAAGAGCCATTCTGAACCTTATAATTGGTTTTTTGGGGGCTTTTTGGTCATCTCCCCTCATCGTTGCTACTTAGAAGTAGCATTATCTAAAGAGAGAAAAAAGAATGATAGTTGTTAAGTAATTATGAGTTTAGTAAAGAAGACAGTTACTAGATAATTACATGTCTTATGCTTGAATCAAAACATTTGGTGAAAGTAGAGTGATAAACTTTCAGAAAGTAAGGTTATATCAGAATATTATGGTGTTTTTTTATTCATCATCTGAGGGAGAAGGAGAGGGAGAGAAACACTGATGTGTGAGAGAAACATCAGTTGGTTGCCTTTCACATGCCCCCGGCCCACTACCCAGGCATGTGCTCTGACTGGGAATTGAACCAGCAGCCTTTTGATTCACAGGCTGGTGCTCAATCTACTGAGCTACACCAGCCAGGGCTGTATTACATTTTTATACTAAGTGCTGGTTAATAGACCACAACGTAATGGTGAATGAACTTTTACTGAATGTTGGCAAAAACATCTTTCAGATAAAGATTGTCAAGGCTGTAGTAGAGTCCTATGTAAGGAATGTTAATATAATCTTTTTGATTCTGGGGTTAGTCATTGACTTCAAAATTTGAAGACCCATGAGCAAAACACAAAGTTGCCCCTTTAAAAAGGAGAGAGAATTTACTGAATCCTGTTGCTAACCAAGTGTGCTGAACAACTAGAATTTAGGTCCTCTAATAATCCTTCTGAAGGGCCTTCATCAGATGAAATTGTCTTATTGTCCCTCCCATCCTATTGCCATGGGTCATGTTACAAGGAAAGCCATCACTGAGGTCACTCGGTAGGACTAGAAACCTGTCATCTGGCAGATACTGGCTGCTATTATTGAAAAATGGGACTAGAAAGATGTCAAAATGGAAGTTGTGGCAAAGAAAAAATAGCTGAGATTAAAAAAAAAAATATATATATATATATAAAAATAATATATATATTAGGTTGGCCAAAAAGTATGTTTAGTTTTTTTTCTGTAAAATAAAAGACACATTTTTCATTTCACCAGTAATTTTATTGATTTGGATATTTTGAGTATGTCAGCTATCTTCTGTATGGTAGAACACTGATTGTTCTCAATTAATGTCTCAATTTGATCGCTATCATCTTCAACTGGTCTACCCACCTGTGGAGCATCACCCAGAGAGAAACCTCCAGCACAAAACTTCGCAAACCACTTTTGACAACGTTCGATCAGTCAAGCACCATTTCCATACACGGCACAGATATTTTTCTGTGTGTTTCAATTGAATTTTTACCTTTCTTGAAATAATAAAACATAATACATGAAAAATGTTGCGGATCTTCTTCACGTTCCAAATTAAAATGGCTGCACAAAAATTCACCAATTTTGATGTTTTTTTAAAAAAAATGCATGCTAATATGACAGCTGTCACAATCAAATGAAGTTAAAAACAAGTAAGCACTATTAAGAGCCATCTTATGGAAAAACACAAATGAACTTTTTGGCCAACCCAGTAAACATAACATTTCTTTACAGTTTATTTTGAAAGTCCATACCCAATCCTTGGCACTTGGAGATGAGCTAAAGAAAAAAGAAAACGATGACTCTCGGTAAGTTTGATGTAATGTAAACACAAGTCCCAGGTCCCGGTGTTGGCTGCCAGGCTGGTAGGAACCAGCTTGCCGTAGCTTACTTTCTAAGACATATGTCACAAGTCACAGCTCAGAAATGACGCCTCTTTTGTAACATTTCTGCTTTTGTTATTTCTCTTCCACCTATCAAATCTCACCAAACAATTGGTACTGCATGGCTATGTTATTTTTCCTTAAACAAACTCCAGCTACATTAAAGAGTTTGTGCATGGAGACTTCGGGAGAACCAAGCCGAACATTGGCTCTCTGATGGATGTGACTGCAGACATTCTTGAGCTGGATGTTGAGGTAAACCATTTTATTGTAGAAATGCCCATTTTCACCTTGAATTCAAAAGTATGCTTTTTTTTTTGGCATTAAGCCAAATAGTACTACTCATCTTAAGAGGTGTTTGAAAATGGTCAGAATTTTATAGTAGCATTATACTGCAGGGAGGATCTATCTTGAAATTTTTATATCTTAATAAAAAAAACAAGGTCTTATTTATGATTCTTGCAAATATATAGCTAACTTATTCATGGTTCTTTACATATGGCATGAGAAATAAACCGTTAAAACAAGCATGGAAATGAAGTTGTAAGTGCCCTTCCTATGTCCTTGACTCTGTACTTCATTCCCATACCGATTTTGTCTTATAAAGAATTTAAGGCATCCTAATCAGAAATGTATGTTCAAGACAGGTA
Organism: Micronycteris hirsuta; assembly: GCA_004026765.1. Classification (NCBI taxonomy): domain Eukaryota; kingdom Metazoa; phylum Chordata; class Mammalia; order Chiroptera; family Phyllostomidae; genus Micronycteris; species Micronycteris hirsuta. Next base: position 19,553 of record PVJI01020668.1, on the reverse strand, counting down.
GGGAATGGGATGAGCCAAGGGTTATTAGTGAAAGCAGTTCTATGGACCCCTAGGATGTGGTCCAAATTCTCCACTCTTATAATCTGAATTGGAATAAGGTTAAATTCGTAAGTAATTGGAATGGACGGGATGGATCTTTCAGGAAGTTCTCCATAAATATTTTTCTCATTTGAGCATCAGCAGGTAGTGAGTCCCGAGTTGTGCTCCCATTAGGAATAGAGTCCCTCCCGAGCCCCACCCCTCCAGTTTGAGGAGCGGCTGATGTTTCTAGTGGGAACTTGTACCCATTATAAAAAGCAGTGGGTGTAGTTGCCTAGGGTAAAAGCAGCTGTGGTAACCCAGTGATCACTGGAGCATTAGCACCTCACCGGCAGTTCTCTTGAGAGCTTTCAGATTAGATCGAACTCAGCGCAGCCAGTGATAACATCTTCAGGGTTACAGGTGGCCTCCTCAGAGGGAGTATGGTTTGGACGAAGACATCCTTCTGTTAAAGAAAACCCCCACTGCACTTGTCTTCTTTACCTTACTCCTTAGAACGGTTTAGGAATGTCAGAGTCACAGGCCAGTGTGTCTCAGCTCTGATTACCCGTTAGAATCACTTGTAGAGCTTTTTCAACGTTACAGCATGCCTGTGCTCCACACATACTGATTATGATCAGTAAGGTTTAATTTTCAGGCTTGAGAAACCACCCATTACCTGATATATGGGTGTTGGGTATATGGCTGTATTCTGAAACAGAACCAAAATGTTTTCTTGGGATTTATAAAAGGTACACACAAGCACATGCAATAGTTACTTGGGCTTTTGTAATAAAGTTTTTCTGAATCTGGTATGTGGGGTCACTCACTGATAACTTAAAAATCCAAGTTTTTAACTTTACATCTCAAACAACATGGTACAGTGGATTTTTAAAAATCTTTCTCCTAAATTCAGCCCTCCAGGGTAGTTAAGATAAGGTGCAATTTAATACGTCTAAGCCCTGGAACGTGGCACAAAATAGTCTGGCACTGTAATTTCATTAGGTCTTGTCTTAGAACTAGCCCAGGGCTAGTGGAAATATGGGACAATGAAAATGATGAGAAGAATAAAAGTTGCTGAGATTTCAGAGGGAAAGTTGGTGTTGCCACTTGAATATTTGCTTTTAACTTAGCTATACTTTTGCTAATTAAAAAATTTTAAGTGTACTCTAGTCTCTTATCAGTCAAAAGGCACAATTAGTAACCAGCTGAGTAACCAAATACTTAATAAATTCAGCAACAGACTGCAGACCTAAGAATCCCAAGCCCTAGAATTGGGTTTAGAGTGTTAAATTGTATTCATTGGCTCTTTTCTTCAAATGTGGTTTCTTCTGTTATAGTATATTAGAAGCATTAAATTTATACAGCATTATCAGCAAATGCTTCCTAGAACAGTAATATGTTTTAATGACTTGTTTTCTTCCTTCTAGTCTGTAGATGTTGACTGGCCCCCTGCTCTGGACGACTAGCTTTCAAATCTGGAAGCCGACTAGGGTTTCCATGGCACGACGTGGGCCTTCTCCGTTCAGCGGACACTGTAAAATGGCTGTTTACTCACCATGACGGTGTCTTGGAAACGATTGGATCATGTTGATCTATTTATTTTTAAACTTGTAACATCTCAGGATCCACATGCAGTATGTGTATAGTGTGTGTCACATTGTTCTAAGGATGTCTTAACGATTTTTCTTGTTCCCTCTCCAACCCCCACGGGCCAAAACTATGAATGATGAAACCATTCTCTATCTTAATTCTTTCATTTAGAGAGGTGCACAAACAGGATGCATTCTCTGATAATCTTAAGAAGCTGTAATTTCTTCCAGCAAAACTTCCCAAGAGAAATACAACCTTTAAAATCATGTTCTAAATTTTTTAAATGATGTTAATAAGCTATACCTATATTTATGCAGCACAGTATCTTATAATAAGATATCAAATGTAAATCTGACACCATTGATATTTTTCCCAGTAAGCTTCTAGCAAGCTATTACCAGAAGAGGTACTTTTGATGTGATTTATCACAAATGCTAATGACTTCAAGTTACTATTTTGACAATCTAAAATTGTCAATACCTTTCCTGGAGAAGGAAAGTAAAACCTTAGGAATCAAGGTTTACCATAATAAGAGACTTTAATAAGTCTTTTAAATAAGGAGACATAAGTGCCTTCAATGACTTCAATGCCAGGGATAAGATTCTGAAAATTGAAATTGCCAAACAAAGGTAAGCCGATATTATTCCAGAGTGCTTCAATATATTATCTAACCTCAAACATCCTCATCAGGTAGATAGGATACCATCATCACCACTTTATAAATATGAAAACCAAAGAACAGAAGTTAAATGATTTAGCTAAAATTGTTAGTTGCTTTCCTATCTAAGACTAGAACTTAAGTTTCCTGGTCTGTAGGTCCTTTCTAATAAGCCTTACTATTGAGCACATAGTGTGTGAAGGCAGCAGTTGAGGATGTCATTTACATGCACATAACCATGAGAATTGACTTGTGGAATTTACATGCCAAATCAAGGAGCTTACCCAAAAATAGTCCAAGTATGTTTCATATGATCTCATATGATTACCTTCTGTAAGTTAATCATCAGTTGGTACTATGAAGAGGAAAAACATGAAATAAGCAAAATCTGAAGAAAACGGCTGAGTCATTAAGAGAAAACTTTCAGAAAGGAGTCTCATTAAAATTTCACACTTAAGTGTAATTTCTGTCACCCTGATCCAACTGTCTGAGCTTGTTTTAGAACATGTGTGACTTGGATAGTATTGGATTACTCAGTTTCCCTCTCTACATGAAACACAGTTCATAGATACTAAGATGTATTATTCACTAATCAGGAAAATGCTTTAATTGACATGAATTTCATTATGTGAATAATAGCCATTTTTTTCACTATTTTCAATGCCATAAAATGAGAAAGATAATAAAAATTAACTTTTGATAAAAAAGGTTAAGAACTTTTGTGTGCATGTTTCTTGGTTTCTGGGGAAATTTTGCTACAAAAGAGACTTAAGAACTTCCTTAGCCAGTTTAAATTAGAAGACTTCTATTTCTTAAATTTCTATCCCTGTGGTTATGCAAAATTTCAAGAAAAGAGTAAACTTTAGTTGTAAGTACTTGTTCCATATGTTCATAGAATAATGAGCCACAAATTAATGTAGATCTTTGTTTATGCAGAACTCATAACATTAAGTAATCAAAGTATTATAGTTTGTTTTGCCTATATAAAAACATTTTAAAATTAGTTTTGTGATCTCTTATAGCTTTGTTTAAATTAAATCTTTTAAATAATACTTAGAGAAAGGATCATTTGTACTGCTTAACATTTCTGTCCCAAATATAGTCTGTGGTTTAGTTTAGGAAAAATACCAACTCTAAATACCTGGGAAAGTAAAAATAAATAAAGAGAAGTTGGGAAAATGAAAAATGTCCTAAATAAGATAACTGGTTGCATTTGCAAATTGTGTAAAATAAAATTAGAAATTAAATTTCCATTTCCAAAGAGAAAAACATCTTAGGTAGATATTGTCTTTTGGAGCTTTATTCTTTGATTTTTAAGTACACATAAGAGAATGAACTTTGATATAAGCTTTTCCGAGTTAATTTGTCTTAAGTGGTACCTTTTTATTATGAAAAATGTTTTATGATTTTTTTATTTTGAAATAATTTCAAGTTTTGCAAGAAAAGTGCAAAGAAACTTTTTTCCCTGAACTTTTGAGCCAGCGATGGCCTATCACCACGAATACATTAGTGTGTAATTCCTACAGACAAGATCATTGTTCTGCTTCATTCACCACAATGTAACTATCAAGATCAGGAATTAACTTGATATAACATAGTCAAGGGATTGCACTTTGCACTTAGTTGTTTTTTTGGTCTCCACCAATCTGAGACAGTTCGTCTTCTCCTGACTTTTATCACTTCAACACTTTGATGATCTCGGTCCAGTTATTTTGTAGCTTGTTCCCCAATTAGAGTTTGCCTGGTGTGTCATTAATAGATTCAGGGTGTACCTTTCTAGCAAGAATAACACAAAAGAGATGGCGTCTGCTTCATGCATCTTACCAAGTGTCACACAGTTTTAATGTGTTTTTACCAATGATTAGGCTTTGATCAGTTAATACAAGTAGTGTCTGCCAAGCCCTTTTACTCCCCCCAGCTTTGATTAATAAATATAGAGAACCATCCAACTTTCACTTACTAGTATTAGCACTCATTGAAGATTTTCAACTGAATTGATTTTAACCACGATGATGGTCAAATTCCAAATGATTTTCGAATTCCTTTAACATTTATTGGTTGGCATTCTGTAGAACTAGGTTCTCAATTAGGCAGAACTTTTTCTTTTTGTGGATTCATGGCTTTATGTTTTATTTGATTGGTTATGATTTGCTACTCATGTTTATTTTGATTTCTAAGTACTGATTTGGTTGCCTTGTCAAACTGAGTCCTGTATCCTTTTCACATGTCCCCATTATTCTTGGAGAAATGTTCTTAGCTGTTTCTGTGTATTCTTTTTTAAAAAATATTTTATTATTTTTAGATAGAAGGGAAGGGAGGGAGAAAGAGGGAGAGAAACATCGATATGAGAGAGAAACATCGATTGGTTGCCTCTCGTACACACACCAACCTGGGACTGGACCTGCAGCCCAGGCATGTGCCCTGACTAGGAATCAAGCTGATGGCCTTTCGCTTTGTAGGACGATGCCCAACCAACTGAGCTACACTGGTCAGGGCACCTCTATGGATTTCTTTACATATATTGAAACTATGAGCTATACCAGTACTTCCAATTCCAACCTTACTCTCATTTTCTCTCCCTTTCCACATTTGTCATTTCTTTCTCTGAGAGTGAGAAATCTGGCTCCCGTGAACTTTACTATATTAACTTAATAGCTCATTCCCCGTCTTAAATAATCTGTCACTGCATCTGCATTTCAGATCACGAGACACTCCTCCCTGCCACCCTCACATGTTCTCCTTGGGCTCCACACACTGTGATCCTACATTGGGCCAGTACCTTCGCCCACTGTGGTAATACCTACCTGTACTTTGCTCAGAATAAGTGAATGACTTGTCCTCAGTTATTCAAGAAGGAAGAGAAACAGGCAGGAAAAAAGTCAGGAAGGCAGAAAATAAAAATATTTTAAAAAAGCATGTTATTACTCTGTAAAACTATCTGTCATTTCAAAGGACAGTTATATATGCAAGTATATTCAGCTATAGTGTTTCATTAAAATGCCTAGTGTTGCTAAGCAACCCAAACTAGCTTTTTCTGTGAGGAAGATGCTATAAATGCAAAGAAAATCTCTGATTTTTTTTTTTTATGATTTTCAAATTTTTTAGAGGGAAAGGGAGGAGAAAGAGAGGGAGAGAAACATCAATGTGTGGCTGCCTCTCATGCTCCTCCCACCAGGGACCTGGCCCACAACCCAGGCATACACCCCAACTGGAAATCGAACCAATGACCCCGTGGTTCACAGGCTGGTGCCCACTGAGCCACTGAGCCACACGAGCCAGGGCTCTTTGATATTTTTAAAGTCAAATAGCAACAACATTTTAGTAAAGGCTTTAGAATTTTTCCATTTATTATATTACCAAGAAAAAAAATCACTGTTTACAAAGATATTACAGAAGCAATATTCTGTACAATAAAAGATATTGACATTTAAAAAATAATTGCATCTTGATTCCACACTTAACAATTAAATAATTAAACAGTACCTGAGAACTTTAAACAATTTTTCAGTGCATCCAAATTCAATACTCACTAAAAAGCATATAAACATATCTAGAACCATCCAAAAAATACAGTAATAGTGCCATTCCATGGGGATCTGAAGTCATCAGTTAAAAGTATTTTTAAGTACATTCTTTTAAAACAGAAATAATTTCTAAAGGGTTCATCCAGTCTGAACCATGCATTTAAGAACACCCATCACCCAAGGACTTGATTGTGCTTTCCTTGCCATTTCATCTTGAAGCTCCCTGAACTGTGTGTCAGTGACCAATATTTTCAGCTAATGATACAGTAAAATCAAGTGTGTCATCAGTGAGGTTTCCTGAGATGGAATTCCACAAACGGATCCCAAAGACTCCAACCTGACCTGATTCTCGGTACATCTTATAAAAGTTTTAATGGTTTGACAATAAAGTTCAAGAAGGAAAATAGGCAAGATGAATATTTGATACTTTTACCTATTTGCATTTCATTTACCTGCTGATATCCCTAAAAACTTGATTTGTTGAAGCACCAAGCTGTAGAAGCAGGTGATTAGAACATTAGAGTATGACAAATTCCACTCCTTTTAAACAGATTATTACTAGCAGGTGGTATTTTTTTTCCTGAAGCCATAGACATTTAGGATAGAAAAAATAATTGTCTATAAGTGTTATCTGTATTTTATTTATTAATGAGGGTAACAGAGACATGATGGATGGAGTCTTTTGGAGGTGGCTATAAACTTTGGTTTGCATTAAAAAATGACATGATTACTTTTGAGATTCAATCTTACCCACTGATGTTAAGCCTGCGCTTTAAATTCTGCCAAGATATATTAGTTAAAATATTAATTAGACCAAGTCTTAAATAAACAAAGGCATAAAGCTGGATACAGGCAACTCATTTATCTAAGGTGGGCTTATAAATTTTCTATTATATGTGATAAAAAATCCTAATTTTGCCCCTTTCATATTCAACCTCTGAAAACAAAACAGATAAGAAGTCCTATAGTGACAACTTCATTAGCTATGACGAGACTCTGTTTGGAAGACAGTCATACTACTATTGATTCATAATCAACTTTGGCTAAAAAATTTTAAAGTCATAGAATTTCAGAACTGGAAGTCATTAACTGACTTATCTTTGCTATACAATAGGAAATGGTTCTGGAAAGAATAAGGCCAAACGATGGCCCTCCACACCCGGGAAGTAGCTGGCCGCTCTAAAGAGAAATCTATTTCAGGATTCCTACTACGGAAGCCTAATCCACGGTGGTTTTTCTCACTCTGCCACTGGAAGGAGTGTTTGGATTAGAGATTAATATGGGCCACAAGACATATATAGATGGTTTATTAACAATATTTGATTACACTGTACAATTTACAGTGTTTCTTGTGCATTATTTTATTCAATACAAGCCTTGTGAGGTAGGGAGGCCAGGTATCATCTGCAATTTTGTATCTGGAGAGAGAGGCCCACTGAAACTGTGATTTGTTAAATATCACACAACTTCTAAGTGGCAGAGCTGAAGTTTAAAACCCAGTTTAACAATTTATTTGGTGCTACTAGGCAGCCTGGGCCACCAATTCCAAGTCTTTCTCAATGTGGACAGCATAATTAGTTTTCCTGTTAGAAAATGATACTCCAGCTGTTTCTGTTCAGGTGTGAGTAGAGAAGCCCAGTTACCAATTTAAAGGCTATTAAGATAGGGTACTGATGACAAAAATCAGAATAGGGGTTCTGAGGAGTACACAGATTGGCAAAGACATGAAAGAAACTTCTGGGGTGCTGGAAGTGATTATGTATGTAAATATTCACGAAGCTGTAAAATTAATCTACTTTATGCACTTTACATATGTTATCCCTCAAAAGAAAAAGACTGAGATCTTTGAGAAAAAGAGTTTTGTCTCATTCACCTCCATATCACTTACAGCTAGCACCAAACATGGTGCTTTTGCACATTAAACTGTAAGAAATGTGATGTGGTTGATTACATGAATACTCTGGTGTCTGTGCAAGGGTAAGGTGCTGGGTGAATGCACGCAGGGAGGACTGAAATTAAACCTGCCACCTACAGTAGAGAAGCAGCAAAATCAGACGTTTGAAACAATCCTAATAACTAAAATTTCTACCTAATACAGCCAACAGTATGGAGGCAGAGGGTGAACTATTTCACAAGCTCAATAACCTTGGCATCACTGCTTTTCCTTTCAGGTTAAGTACCTTTCCCTTTAAGAACCACATCCTTGTCCGCATTTTTATACTCACCCCTACATCAATTTCACCCTTGACTTCCTAATAATAGTACCATTTATTCAGCACCAATTATGCCAGGGACTGTGCTAATAGATGGAGCCCCAAAGATGAAAGAGACAAACATAAATGACTTTAATTCAGGGCGGAGTTCTGCAATAGGGGCATGTACAAAGCTGCACCCCAAAAAGGGAGGCAGGACCAAGATTCACAGAGGAGAAGCCCAGTCTTAAAGACTATGGGATGTGGTTGTAGAACACAGGTGGAGTGGGGAACATGTTAAAAGCATGGAGGCCCAGTGGCTTGATAAAATTTCTTCGTGGAATGACAACTATGTAACAGGGAGTAAGGAAGAATGGAGTGTTATTTTTAACTGGAGCATATGGAAAAGAGATTCTTGTTGGGGGAGAAGAGTGAAGGCCTACACTAAGAACTTAGCAGGAATGGAGGGACAAATGCAAGAGATTTTTTAAAGGCAGACTTAAAAGGACTTGATGACTAAGAATGAGTGTGAAGTTTCTTTTAAATATCATGGATGGCAGGGTAAATGGTAATGCCATTAGTAAAAGAATATGCCAAAGGAGGAGCAAGTCATAAAGATGTTCAGATAGCGTGAGAGAAGCCTGAAGCTACGGTCACCCTGGGGGAAAAAATAGCACCAATTGGGGCCTGGTGGAGATTGGGGGTGGAGGGGAATCAACCTCAGAGAAGAATCTTGTCTACCACAGGAGCTGTGGAGGCGTATCCAAGGACGGAATGGTCAATGGGATTGAAGGTTACAGATGGTTCAAGCAGAAAAAAATTTAACAACGGAGGGTGTCACTGGTTACTTTTCCCAGAGTATCATAAGAAAATAGTAGGCGGTAAAGAGAACGACGGTAGGGTAAAAAATGACTGGGAAGTGAAGAAATGGAGACTGAAAGCACTTTATAAGTCTGGATGGGAAGGAAAGCGGTATGTGGATAGCAGGAGAGGTTTTTTCCTGTTAAGCTAGAAAAGATGTTTACCATGTTAATACAAAAAAAAGCACTAAATGCTGATGTGAGGATAAGGAAACAAGGAATGGAAGAGAAAGTGGGGGAGGGGGATTAGTATATAAGTAGAGTTTAGAAAGGCATAAGGTCACCTTTTCCTCAGAAACTAAGAGTGGGATGTTACAAGAACAGGTGAAAGTAGAAACAGATTTAGAGATAGAGAAGAAGCAGTCAAAATCTTTTTAAGTTATAAAATAAATTCTAGGAAAAATACATCTCATCACAGATGTAGTAGTACCTTTGGTTTACACAGAAAAACTCCGAGTCAATCTCTCATCTAATTTTAAAAATCCATTTAGATTTTCTAAGTGTTTAACTTATTGATGCTAAATTAATATAAAATTATAGGATTCTGTATTTTTTAAAAAGTGTACCACCTATTAACCACTATCTGAAAATATCTTGGGTTCATATTTTGAACAGGTAGGAATTGTGTCCAGATTTTTCTTTCTCCTTGGTAAGTTCTACTGAAGTATGTGGGGTGCTTATGATTTTCAAAATTATGTAACAGAAGCGTTTCATTTTGAAATCATAATTTCTGAGAAACAATAACAGTGCTTGGCTTTATTCTTTTTAATCTTTAATCTTTTTATTTTGATCCCTAAATATTCTGACTTCAAATCTTGTCTTGGTTTCCTTCCATTTCCCAGTATCATTCAACTCAGAATTTTTATTTATACGACATTCATGTCCTATTTTGACCAAATTAACTAGTTTTAATTGTTCCAGTAAATTTATGGTTTGTTTGGATGCTATATAAGTGAAATGACACATTCCTAGCTGAGAATATGCTTAACATTTATGGTAGGTTCTAGTTGTAAAATAAAGTAGGTCTTTAATAAGTTACTTAGCATCATGACAATTCCATCACAATTAAGATTTTGCCCAAATTCCACCATCATTTTTCTACTGGGATTACTTTGCTTTCCAACAATTCGGATTACCATGATTAATTCTTGTCTTGAATGTATGATTCTGACACAAACCCAATGTTACATTAAACAGAACTATAAAAATCATGAACATCTAATAATTAAAGCTATTTTTATTTCAAAAACCAAAGCTGTATCATTACTACTTTGAATGTTCAATAAATATTTACTGATTACTTAATATCAGCCAGACACTGTTCTACGAACTGTATTCAACAAACAAAACACAAATATTCCTGCCCTCATGAAGCTTATATTCCACTGCAAGAAAACAAACAGTAAACAAATGAATGCTTAGATAAGTACTATGGAAAATATAGAGGAGGGGGGACACGGAGTGCTATTATGTATACTGTCAAGGAAGGCTTTGATTAGGTAACAGTTGAGTGAGACTGAAGGATGTACAGAGTGAGCTCTGCACACACCTGAGAAAAACCAGTCAGGCAGAGAGAACACCAAGTATGAAGACTCTAAAGCGGAGGTATACTTGGTGTTTTTGAAGAGGAGCACTGAAGTCAGAGTACCTGGAGCTGAATGAAGAGGGGAAAATAATAGCAGAAGAGGTAGGAGAGGGAGGGCCTGCTAATTTTAAGGATTTTGGTCTTTATTTTGAGATAGGGAGTCACTGGATGGTTTTGACCAATTGAATGAAAGGATTTGATTTGGCTTTAAAATAATCATTCTGGTTACTTTAGGGAGAACAGACTATAAGGGTACAGGATGTAAAGAGGGTTTTTGGAGGATATAGCTTCAATCCAGGCAAGAGATAATGGTGGCTTGGAACAGGATATTAATAGTAGAGGTCGAAAGAGATGGTCAACTTTGGATATATTCTGAAGGAAGAACCTACCAGATTTGCTGATAGATTAAGATATAGGAGATAACAGAAAAAAAGAATCAAGGATGACTCCATGGTTTTGGACCTGAGCAACCAGAAGCATAGCACTGCCATTTACTAAGTTGGGGGAAGACTGAAAGAGAAGCAAGTTTGGAAGGGAAGATGAAGGATACGTTGAGTTTGAGCTTTAATTAGATTTTTAGGTACAGATGTCAAATAAGCAGTTTCATACACATGGGTAAACTCCAAATCTGGAGTTCAGAGGACAGGTGTATGCTAGAGACAAAATTTCAGAGTTGACGTCATGAAACTGGGTGAGATCACAGTGAGTGAGGACACAAGAGAAGAGGTCCAAGGAAATTTCTTCCCTTTAAAAACATGGGTGCAGCCCGGCTGGTGTAGCTCAGTGGATTGAGTGCGGGCTGGGAACCAGAGGGTCCCGGTTCGATTCCCGGTCGGGGCACATGGCTGGGTTGCGGGACGGGTCCCTGGTGAGGGCCATGTGAGAGGCAACCATACATTGCTTCCTTCTCCTCTCTCTGAAAATAAATAAAATCTTAAAAAAAATAAAAATAAAAATAAATAAAATAAAAAAAATAAAAACATGGGTGCAAACCCAAAATCGTCAGCAGTTTTAAAAGTATGGATTTAAATAGTCCCAAAAGTAGAGAACCTCCCATACCTTGAAAGGGCCTTGACACAACTTAACATTTTTAAAATGTTTTGAACTTCCGGCCAAGATGGAGGTGTAGGTAGACATATCGTGCCTCCTCGCACAACCAAAGGAGGAAAAACAACAATTAAAAAAAACAAAGAACAGCCAGATCTGACAGAAAATTGAACCGAGTGGAAGTCCGACAACCAAGGAGTTAAAGAAGGCATGTTCATCCAGACCAGTAAGTGGGGTGGAGCCGGGCGGAGAGCACATGGCCAGATGGGGGTTTGTGGAGTGGTACTGGCAATGTTCCAGCTGCCCAGAGAGGCCCGTGGCCAGCATGCCAGGCCAAAATGCGGCCGGTGAGCTCGGCGAACCCGCAACTGGCCTACCTGAACCCAGCGGGGCCGAGACTGGTGGACCAGGCGGTCCCTCATTCACACACAGATAAACCGGGAGAAAAAGCTGGGGAGAGGAGCAGACTGCGCAACACACCAATGCGGAGAAATAAAGCCTCAAACCACCAATCGAAAACACCTGTGGGGGTTGAGGCGACGGCAGGAGGAAATCCTGGCCTCACAAGAGAGTTCATTGGAGAGACCCACAGGGACTTCGAACTACGCAAGCCCGCACACCCACCCTGGAGCCAGCACAGAAGGGCCCAACTAGGGGAAGTGCAGAGAGCAGAGCAAGCGCCATTGTTCACTCAGGCCCCAGCCCCCAACAGGCTACGTCACAACACAGTGAAGTGGGTTACCCTGCCCTGGTGAACACCTAAGCCTCCGCCCCTTAAAGTAACAGGCGCATCGAGAAAAAAATAGCCCAAATGAAAGAACAGATCAAAGCTCCAGAAAAAATACAGCTAAGTGAGAAAGAGATAGCCAACCTATCAGATGCACAGTTCAAAGCACTGGTAATCAGGATGCTCACAGGATTGGAAGAAAGATGGTGACAATTAGTTGAACAAATGAAGGATATGATAAAGGAAATGAAGGGAAATCTGCAGGGAACCAATAGGGATGAGAAGGAAACTGGGACTCAAATCAACGGAGTGGACGAGCAGAAAGAAAAAAACATCCAACCAGAAAAGAATGAAGAAACAAGAATTCAAAAAACTGAGGAGAGGCTTAGGAACCTCCAGGACATCTTTAAATGTCCCAACATCCGAGTCATAGGGGTGCCAGAAGGAGAAGAGGAAGAGCAACAAATTGAACATTTATTTGAACAAATAATGAAGGAGAACTTCTCCAAGCTGGTGAAGGAAATAGACTTCCAGGAAGTCCAGGAAGCTCAGAGAGTCCCAAAGAAGTTGGACCCAAAGAGGAACACACCAAGGCACATCATAATGACATTACCCAAGATAAAAAATAAGGAGAGAATCTTAGAAGCAGCAAGAGAAAAGGAGACAGTTACCTACAAAGGAATTCCCACAAGACTGTCAGCTGATTTCTCACAAGAGACCTTGCAGGCAAGAAGGGGCTGGGGAGAAGTATTCCAAGTCATGAAAGGCAAGGACCTATATCCAAGAATACTCTATCCGGCAAAACTCTCATTTAGAATGGAAGGGCAGATAGAGTGCTTCTCAGATAAGGTCAAGTTCAAGGAGTTCATTATTACCCAGTCTTCATTATATGAAATGTTAAAGGGATTTATATAAGGCATGGAGGGATATCAACAGGGGAGTGGTAGAGGGAGAGCGGGGGGAAAGGTGCAGAGAATAAGTAGCATAAATGGTAGGTAGAAAACAGAGAGGGGGAGATTAAGAATAGTATAGGAAATGTAGAAGCCAAAGAAGTTATGTGTATGACTTATGGACAAAAACTAAAGGGCGAGGAATGGAGGGGTGTGGGGTGGAGGGGAAGAAAGGGGTGGGAAATGGGACAACTGTAATAGCATAATCAATAAAATATATTAAAAAAAAGTTTTGATTTACATATAAATCTAAGAAACTCCAAAAAGCCTCAGAAAAACCCCTTAGGGGTCACCTTAGCCCATGCACCTCACAAATAACAAGGAGTTTATTTTTCCAATGGCATAGCCATTACAAGTTTTGCTTTAAATTTGCTCAAAAGCAAATATCAATTCATTTAAGAATACATTAATACATTACAAAAGAAATATAAAAAAGCATATTTGGAAAAGCTGGAGCTTTACCCTAATGTTCTCTTCACTTTGTTCTGGGGAAACATGGTAAAACTCTAAAGACAGAATTCCTATCACACACAGTGTCAGTCACATGTTTCAAAAGAAAACACTAGAGCGTTTTTAAATTTCTGTTTTGGAAAGTTCCCTTTCTGGTAGTTTCAAATTTTGTATTCTACATGAAGTTTTTTTTTTAATACAGAAAAACTGATTTTATTCAATATTAAACATGTCACAGATTCATTATACATCTATTCTTGAAGCAAAAGTTGTCTGTAAATGCTAAACTTTCCCCAGCTCTTCTTGAAGTTGGAAAACGAGTTCATCCCTCTTTCAGCGGCACCTCCAGCACTGAGCATTAATCTTTTATTTACATCTTGAAAACTTTTCTGAGGAGCTCCAGAGCCAAGACTGACTGTCAAAGAACTCTTCTACACACTGAAAGTTTTATACTTCTCCCTAATCAAGACATTTTTGCATTATCATTTGAAAACCAAACTCCCAAAATCCTATGCCAGAGAAATATAAAATACTGCATCTATGTAGATAACATTAAAATGGTTGCAAACATGTAAAAGGATTTAAATCTTGAATCACTATTTAAATTTTACAAATTAACTGGGAAAAAAGTGTCTAATTCAAATGAGTTGCTCAATTGCTCATTCTGCATAGTGCCAATACCTGAATACTGACTTTGAACAAAACCATGACTGTTTGCATTAGAACCGTTTGAAGACCCTGACTCATTTATCATGCTGTTATTTGTACAACTGAAGTTAGATCCCTCAAATGCATCTGACTGTGAAACAAACGCAGCAGCACTGGAACTGGCGCCTGCTGACAGGCTAGAAGAGGACATCTGATGGAGCTGTCTCAAGTCTCTTGGGTCTAACACTGAGTTGCACGAGGGGCTTTCGATGTTCATGCTCACAAGTCTTGGATTATCGGTTTCCCTCATGCTGTCGTTACTGGGCGTCATCATATTCATACGGCAGTCAGGCAGCATGTTGGCATCAGAAATACCATATAAGTCAGCTGATGACATGGGTGATGCTTCCATTCTGCCTATGTCGTTAGTACTGTTATAAAGGCAAGGATTAGAAGGATTCAAATCACTCACAAGAGGCATTTCCAGGAATGGTGGGATACCCTGTGAATTAGAGGAAAGTGTCCCTGTTGAAAAACTCAATGTATTTGTATTGACTGAGCATGAGGTGGGGTGGGCCACCGAGGACCAGCTTGAAGAAGACTGAGGTACCATTGGGGGTATGGCTGCAGGATGATGTGGCAATGCACTGGACATGGGCACATTCGAGGAATAGTAGGTTTCTGCTTGACTTGAAACTCCTGAAGGCCTGGGCATTTCTGCCAAAGCTGCACCATGAGAAAACAAGTTGGATTCTGTGGGAGAGGGGAAATATATTTTTACAAAACTGAAATGAACAAAATTATAAAAAGTACTATTTCTAAAAATTGTACAAACATGTTAATAAAGAAAATTTTCAAGGACACTGAGCAGCATTTCAAATAAAACGTTAAACAGCACTAAATGATTACATGAGCCCAAAACTGAATTCTGGGACAGTTACTGTTTTACAAATACCTATAAATAATTTTGCTAAGTTATTTTGGCATAGATAATTTCACTCCAGTTAAATATGAAAATCTATCTTCTAAGGTATATGAAGGTATTTTTGAAAAATGAAAGATGAATATCAGAATTTCAGTTAGTGGGACTCTCAATAGCCCCAAATCATTTCATTTCTCCACTTTTAAGAAAAAATGAAGCAATGGAGGAACTCATTAGGGATAATTAAAAGTCCACTGCCTAACTTTCTAAGCTGTATTAAGATATAACACTATGTACAACACATTCCCAGTCAGAAAAAAAAGAAGGATTCTCTGTTTATTTACACATTATTTATTTACATTGCTATACATACTAACCCAGGAAAAAGCACTGATTTCAGAATGTAACATGAAAAAGACTTCTAATTAACCCTGGTTGAATGATCTAAATCAGAAGTTGGCAACTTTTTTTCTATAAAGGGCCAGATAGAAATATTTTAGGCTTTGCAGCCTCTGTTGGAACCCCTCAACTCTGCCACTGTGGCGAATAAAGCAGTCACAGACAATATGCAATCAGATGAGCATGGCTCTGTTCCAACAACACTCCATGTACAGGCAGGCTACTGGCCAGATCTAAACCACTTCTTGCATGATATACTGTAGTTAGTAAAATTATCACCATATGAACAAAATGTAATTTCTCAAACAACTCCATAAAACCAGTTTCCAATACGACCCCTGGAAGTAAAGATCAATTTATTCAATTTTCAAAGCATGAAAAAATATATGAGTAGAAAATATCAAAGAAGAAGTTTTATTCCTAAGAATGGAATTCCAATATACTGTGCAAAGCACCTGACTATCTGATCACAAGGAATATTCTATAGGGAATAAAATACCTTTTTTAATGAATCTTCCTTCGCCAGTTGGTCCTAGGGAATCAGGTCTAGGTCTTTCAGGAAAATTAACTGCTGTGATAAAGTTTTTCCATTATTAAATATAATTTGAAAAATAACATTATCAGTTAAAATTTAAAAAACTGAATTAAAAAATATCCCACAAAATCTATTTAAATATGAATCAATCCAAAACATTCTTACCACAATCTTGCCACAGTTTCTGGAAAAGTAGAGTTGTTTTTTGTTTCTTTGCTTTATTGCCATAAGTATCTGATTAGAAAAAAAACAGAAAAGCATGTGAATGAATCATCACACTCCTTCTCCTTTAATAAATAGTTTTATTCCTATACAGAAAATGCTTTAAATAAATGTACATAATATGGATTTAATAAGTGTTGCAGGGTATCCTCAGCCAGTGGTAAAAGATATTTTTCTCTTAGTAAAAAACAGTTTGATATTAATCTTGTTTTCTTCTATAAGAAGAAACAAGACACCTATAAGTCGACAATGTCAACTAAGCAATAAGAGCAGAAAAGGAGCAAAATGGAGACCACTCTCTGATGGGCAAGTTTGCTATCTATATTAAGGGCACAATAAAGACCCAAAACCCCCCTCAAATATAAAACAAATTTTGACAAATGGTTTAGATACTTTGAAATTATTCCAGATTCCTTTCCTAAGAAAGAGCTACAAAGAGCATATAGAGCAATTGCTTGAAAAATCAGCTGAAAACTGTCAGGAAAAGAAATGTAAATTATGAAGAAAACATAACAATGTATCCTACAAAAATGTTATTAGTAGAACTAATTTTAAGAAATTTATAAAACGTTACCACCAAGAAGTCACACCTTTTTCATCTGGCAGGTATCTAAAATCCATAGATTCACTAACTTCCTGGTCAGAAGGTCTCCGCAGCTGCATTTTTACTGTTACGGGTTCCGTTATGGCTTTGCAATATGGTGGAGTCTTGAAAACAATCGCTACTTGACGGTGGACATCAGCTTGTGAAAAGATACCTTTTGCTTCCCAATCATTCAACACAAACCGAACTTCTATGTCATCTAGTGAATATGAAAGCAAAGAACTATCAATGGAAAAACAAAGTAAAATGTATCTAATAATTTAAAATATATCTTGAATTCAATGAAACAAACAAAAAACAAATAAATACCTTTCTGAACTTTGTCACAGAGTAGAAATATTTCATCTCCTCCTCTGACACTTCCACAGTTCTTGTTTACACGACAAATCCTTAACTCTGCAGTATTAGGAGCACCTAAGTATGAAGAATTTATTTAATGGGTTGCTACCTTAATAATACATTTTATTCCTTTTTTAAGTAGAGAATTTTAGGAAACCAATTTATAGAATAGAAAAAAAAAACTTTAATGTGCAAGTAAATTAACACTAAATTTCTAACTGCATTGTCTAACCTAGTTTAGAGTGACTTCATTTCTAGGCTGCTTCTTGCTGCTTCTAAATTCTGATTCTTCCAATCCAACCTACACATTGTCACCAAATTAATCTTCTTAAATCATGGCCATAACCCTAAGGCAATGCAATTTTTATGCTTCCTGTTATCTGGGCAATAATCCAGTAACTCTCCCTGGCATTCAAGGCCCTCCAAGAAAAGAACACTCTAATCTACCTTTCTAACCTGATGTCCCACTATCCTTCTACAGGCAAGACAAGGACAGTCATATACCACTGGTGATCATTTATAAGAGTAAACACACATACACAATACGAGGGCATTTTCATAATTTTTAAAAACCACAAGTATCTCTATCCTTTGATCGAGCATGTCCCAACATTCTACTTCTGCAAATTTATGATAGAGACCTATTTGCACAAGATATGCAAATATAGGATATTTATTGCAGTAAAATGTGTTACAGCAAAAAGAAAAAAACAAACCAAATGTCTTATAATAGGGTAACGATTTAATAAAATTATGATACAGCCACAGAAGGCACTATGCAGCTACTGAAACGAACAAAGTGCCTGAAAGGGAAAGAGATTCAAGATACATTGCTAAGAGGGGAAAAAAAAGTAAAAAAAAAAAAATATTAGTGATAATTTTTTTAAAAGTTGCCGAAAATATACTGTGTGGATAATGATGATGATGTATTTGTATATATATGAAGAAGAAACTGGTGAAATATGTACCGAAGGACAGTGACTATCTTTGGAGAATGAAATGAGAAGAGATTAACTAAAGGAGTTACTAACTCTTGTTATGTTAGGAATGTTTGAATTTTTCCTATAATAAACAGTTTTTCTAATTACCAAAATAATTAAAAAAAATAAACTATAAAAAAAACAAGCGAAGGCTACAAACACAAGAATATAAAGTACTTACGGTTGTCATAAATAGGGTTAGAGACAACAGGAGGCAGAGTGGTCGTCAAATTACCATGTTCATCGTAGAGGAAAACTTGAAAACATAATCTCACCACATTGAGGTCGCAATCTTCAGTATCGAGCAGCTGTGGTTCCGGGACTAATTGATACATTAAAAAAAAAGAAAAGAATGTAGAGTATTCACATAGAACTCAAATCCTTCTAGGTCCTCCTCCCTGCTCAATATATCCAGTAACCGTGAATATCATCCATGTCTGCACTAACAAAAACAGAATGAATGGTACACAATCTAAAGAATGCCTTTTATCATTAGTATATCGCATAGTCACTAACAGTATTCATTAAATTATGACTGTGGTCAGGAAGTTACATCTGGAATTTAGAGCAGCATCCCAAATTGACATTAATATCAATTTTTTACAAAGATGATTGTAGGTTATATAGCACAGAGAGCAGACATTCATTAATTCAACAAGCATGTATTTAGTTCAGTCATTGTGTTAAGAACTCTAAATTATCGCTTAAATTTGTATAAGAGGAACTGATTTTAAACTTGTTCCAAGTTTCACACCTAAGAAGTGGCAGAAAAGGAATTCAAACTCAGGTAATTGAATCCAGAGCCTAGGCTCTTAAAAATTGAACTCTATTAGAAAATTTTAAAGATTTTATTTATTTACTTTTAGAAACAGGAGAAGGGAGGGAGAAAGAGAGAGAGAGAAACATCAATATGTAAGAGAAACACAGACTGACTGCCGGTCACATACCCCCAGTTGGGGACCTGGTCCCCGCAACCCAGGCATGTGCTCTGACTGGGAATAGAACCCGTGACTTTTCGGTTCACAACCAGAGCTCAATCTGCTGAACTGCACCAGCCAGGGCTAGAAAATTTTACATATGTTTTGAGTAAAATGACAAAAGGGATATAACTATCAAAATTCAAATCAATATTTTAAAAATTAAATATCAAGAGGATACTAGATAAGGAAGCTTAGTGTTCATAAGAAATTTTATGAGCAAATTTGGTTTGTTTTAAAAAAGGCAAACAAACCCTATAGCAGGAAAATTTTATAGTTCTAAAAAAATATATGAAAACCCATTCTTTATGAAAGAATATAAT
>PVJI01020667.1:0-28548 GCA_004026765.1 Micronycteris hirsuta | reverse complement strand
GGTGGGAATGGGGCACAGAACAAGTAGCATAAATGGGATGTAGACAACAGACAAGGGGACGTTAGAACAGTATAGGAAGTACAGGAGCAGAAGGACTTATGTGTAGGACCTATGGACAAAACTAAAGGGAGGGGAAAGGGGGGTAAGGGGGAGGGGAGAGTGAAGGGGGGAAATGGGGCAACTGTAACAGCATAATCAATAAAATATAGTTAAAAAATAAATAAATAAAAGGCATTTCGCTATAATATAATGAACTCAATAACCTGCCAGGAAGCGTACACTGATGCGCCTGCTGTTACTGAGTTTTTCCCATGGGAAGTAAATTTATCATGGGATTAGTGTTACAGAGACTTGTGTGTGCCTCCCAGTTTCTTGGGTAATAACCACCACCCCACCCTGCCCTTTCCCTCCCGTATCTTCTAGAGATGTACACTTCTCAGTGTGAAAGACAGCAAGCCGTTCTCATGGACGGTGAAAACTACATCAGCAAAGTAGGAGAACATGCTCTCTCCTCCTTACAGGGGCCCAAAGGCAAAAAAGTATTCCATTTTATAAAATTGTCTCAGGAAAGGCATCCTCCAAGTCACCTGGTCCTCAGAAACGGCTTCTCTGGCCTGGGACGCGTCTATGAGCCTTGACAAGAACTATGAACGGTGGTTTGCTTAGCGTCCGGTGGCCACGATCATATCGAAACTGATTTGTTTTCTGATCGGCATCAACACCGGTCAATTTTCATCACCAGGCCAGGAGCAGGTCCTCACGTTCCAGCCGTCCCCTTGCAAGAAAGTGCTAGAACTCGTGATGGCTCGTTTTCTTACTTAATCAAAAGAGCTGGAGTCTGGTGACCTTGGAAAGCACATTCCTGACGCCGGAGGCTGTTGGTCGCTCCCCGCCTCCCCCGCTCCACAGGAACTCTCACCTCCTCGCCCGACGGAGTCAAAGCGAGTCTAGTTTCTCTTTCCCCACCGAGGTTAGCAGAGCCTCCCCAGTTTCCGGTGGGGCAAGACCGAGCAAACACTAAGGAGCCACCGCACCCATTTCCTCCGAGAGACCCCGCGCGGAGACCACCGCCTCCTGAGGGTGAACCCGCAGGAGCCGAGCAAAAGCCCCACAGGCCGCGTCCCCTCCCCGCCGCACTGGTCCTCGAGGATTCCCTCTGCCTCCTAGACAGTCACGTGCAAAAGTGGGCCAGAATCACTCCCCACAGCCCAGCCTCTGCGGCCAGAGCCCACGCAGCCCTCGCGATCCACTCGATGGGGGGGGTGCGGGCTCCGGGACTGTGCTGGACACCCGGCCGCCCACCCAGAGGGAGCCGTTCCTGGGTGGGGGGGGCGTGCGGAGCCAGGCGCGCCCAGGCTCTCCACGGAACACAGCCTCGCGTAATGACCTGGACACGGACCCCACCCGTCCCCCGGGGAGCCTCGGTGCCTGATGTAGCCGTTTCCTTTCAACTTCTTCCAGCTGCCGGACCGAGGGGATATCTCACGGGCCCTCGTGGGGGAGATCTGGGCTGCACGCCTCTCCTTCCCCCTCGGCTGCCCAGGCGCCACAAACCTCCCCGCTCCCCGTCCTTCACTGCCCATCTGTGGGAAGTTGCTGCTCCTGAGTGGGAGTCCACAGGCCCAGGCTCCCGAGCGGGAACGGCGCTCCCGGGGCAGCAACCTGGCACGCTGGCTGAGGCCGCCGCGCCCTGCCTTCGCCACTGTGGCGTCGGGGACGCGCGCGGACCCGGGGAGGCGGAAAACCGAGCTTTTGAGGGACCCGCGTAAAGGAGCCCGGGGACTCATTACCCGTCTAGGCTTCCGCCCCGCAGCGCGCTCGTCTCCTGGAGAAAGCGGAGAAAGCAACGGAGCCTCCCGCGTCCAGAGCAATGGCCTTGGCCCTGCAGGGTCAGGTCCCTTTATCCGCTGAACTCGGCGACAGCTCGCGAGGCGGGGCGCCGCGCAGGAGACGCACGGACAGGCCGACAGTTTGGTTTCTGTGCACCCGGAACCCCACCCCCGCGCGGACCGCAGCCTGCGTTACCGTCAAGGCAAGAGGGGCTTATCTCTCGTTTTTTCTTTTCTTCTTCTTTGCGTTTCGCAATTTTGGGGTGCTTTTTAAAATGTTTTCACTGTTGTACAATTACAGTTGTTCCCATTTTTCCGTCGTCGCTCTTCCCTGCTCCCCCACCCCCCTCCCACACTCAATCCTCACCCCCCACCCACCACCACCCCCGTTGTCCTCGTCCTTGGGAATGTTCCTTTACGCACAGGTTCCTTGACTTGACCCTTCCCCTTCTTTCCCCCGTTATCCCTCTCCCCGTCCCCTCTGGTCATTGCCAGTTTGTTCTTTATTTCCATGTCTCTGGTTCTGCTTTGCTCGCGTGTTTGTGAAAGGAAACAGTAGCAGCCAAACAAGCTGGAGTGTCTCCGGAGCGAGCGAACTGCCCGCGCGCTGGCTCCGTTTCCGAAAGGCGAGGCCGCGCGGGTAGGGTGGGAACCCGAGCAGAAACAGTCCGTGAGGCCCATGGCCAACTTTTGTAAGATCGAAGTTCGAGATTAGTTTTTGAGGGAAGTGTGAAGCACCAGAAGGGGCCTACAGAGAGAAGAAAGCTCCCATCTCAGGTATTTAAAAGAACAGTTACAAGCCAGGCCTCGCTTGGTTGGGGTGATTTGGGCCGTTGCCTTCTTTGTTGTTTCTTGGTTTTCTGATCAGTTTTCTTTCTGAGAGTGCTCGCCGCCACCTGGGAAGGAGTGTCCTGGTGCAAACCCCCGCGCCCTAGGCCTGGCCGGACCCCCGGGCTCCCGCACACGCACGTGTCTCTCTCGCTGGCTTGAGGCTGGAATTGCGGGATCCGCCGCCCCGGCTCTCCCTCGGGAGAGAGGAGGTGGGAACAGAGGATTGAACCTCCACTTGTGCCCACCCCCACCCCAGAACTGGAGAAAATGGGTTGTGCCGCCTTTCTTTCGAGAGCGCTTTTATTTGTGAGAGCTGGCGCCTGCTGCTACAGGCGCCACCGAAACCAAAAGCTGCCGGGAGTGCACCCGCTTGCTAGAACTCCGGCAGGGTCGGGCGAGGGCGTTTTGGTGAGAGAAAAAGGAAAACGTCCTTTCGATTCACCTGCTCACACCCAGGTCCTGTCCAAGACCTCAGTTTTCAGTCCGTTTGCCCTAAGGTTACTACCAAGCGTGTTCTGGGCGCTATGGAAGGATCTGGCTCCGCGCCGGGGTCCGTCCGCCCCAGACCGCGCTCTGCTGCTGGGCGGTGGCGAGTCCGGAACCTGAGACGCAGCCCGGAGGGGCGAAAGGGGCGACGATCCAGCGGCATGGTGACTGACCCCAGCCCGCGCCCCCAGGGACGTGAAGGAGCGTTCAGTCCATTGCTGACTGCAACTGCCCCTCCCGTGGAGCGCCCTCCTCCTGCCTTCCTGGCCCCCCGACCAACCTGGTGAATAATGTTTCTCCGTCTCATCACCTCCAGCTCCCGCGCCCACAGCCCGGAGGACCGCTAGAGCCCCCCACCCCCACCCCAGCAAACCGTCTCCCACCTTCCCCTGAGAGCTGGAGTCCCCAGCGAACAGGCTGCCTGTGGAGCCCGGGAAAGGCGGCGACGGGCCACTGCGAACTGGACAGGGAAAGCTTGCGGGTCTAGGTCAGGGTCAGGGATCAGGCCCCACCGGACCCCTTGGGCCAATGCGGAAAAGGGTGGAAGAGGTCACTCTGAGACCACACGGCGTCGGTGGCGAGTCTGCCCTGCTCTCTAAGTGCATTCAAATTCCTGCCCAGAAAGGACCGGTCCCTCCCACCAGGGGGACTCTACAGAGCTGGGGAGGGCCGGCAGACCAGGGTGCTGGCCAGTTCCCAGGAAATCAAAGCGGAGGAACATGTCCAAGAGACCACCTGTGGTCATCTCTCGAGGCTGGGGTGAGAGGGGGTGACTCTTTAATTTTTTTAAGTGTTGTCAGATAGCTAAGGGGTACGGAAAGTACAAAAATAATGATAATTTGAACTCCCCTGTATCACCAGTTATTTGTAGTGGAGGGAAGTGAAGGGAAAATGTGATTCATTCTTAGCATTTCAATATTAAAAGAAAAACTCTCAAGTTTGGTCTATCCAAGAGTAGGAAATGCCAAGAGCCACCTCTGGTCACTCACGTGTGCACACGCTCACACACTCAGTTGATGCAACTTTTTACCATTTTTCTCCCCAAGCTAAGCAGGGAGCAAGCTAACAAGAAGGGAGGTGGGTTAAAGGGACATATGACCTTATAAGGTTCAAGCAGTCTCTCTAGAGGGAGA
Source organism: Micronycteris hirsuta (assembly GCA_004026765.1). NCBI lineage: Eukaryota > Metazoa > Chordata > Mammalia > Chiroptera > Phyllostomidae > Micronycteris > Micronycteris hirsuta. The sequence goes on along the minus strand of PVJI01020667.1, from coordinate 24,269 downwards.
ATTGCTGTCTAGGCCAGCCCTGTGTCAGTGACCCCTGACAGCACCTGGGGTGGAGGTCACAGTAAGGTCGGAGGCTGCATGCCTTGGTCTATCTGTCTTGGCCCATAGAAAACCCGATCGGCGTTCTCCGTGAGAGACACGGGGAGATTGATGCTGAGGCACCCTGCTCTGGCTTGGTGCCCGGCTGGGCTTTTATGCTAAAACTTTTGCGAGGAGAGGACGGGTTACAGCAGCTGGGGGTCTCAGCACAGAGATTTATCAGTGCTTCCAGAGGTTCTCGTTAACCACACTCACTTCTCAGGCAAAAATGTATTTTCTGTTTTCTTCTTTTTTACTTTTGTAGGTAACAACCAATTTTAAAAATAAATTTTACATAAATCTGTTTTGATGGTGTTTTAAATCCTTACCCGAGGATATGTTTTTATTGATTTTAGAAAGAGAGGAAGGGGGTGGGAGAGAGAAACATCAATAGGTTGCCTCCCGTCTGTGCCCTGACTGGGGATCAAATCCACAACCTAGGTATCTGCCTGGACCAGGAATTGAACTCACGGTCTTTTGGTGCACAAGATGGTGCTCCAACCAACTGAGCCACTGGCCAGGGCTTGGTATTTCTTAAGAACAACGTTTGTCATTGAAGGTGACACCTCGCCATAAGTTTACTAGGAGGTGGGACGAGGCACCCTTTATGAGTGAGTATACAGACCACACTGGTCAGGGACGGTGGTGGGGAAGGTCTGGGTTCTCTGGCCCTCCCGGCGCCCACCCTGAGGCCCCGAAGCCTCCTGGTGTCTTTCCTGTCCCAGGGGGAGATGATACTTCTCCTGCAGGAGCCCAGCTGTGGGAGCCCAATGCTCCATTCGCTTTTGCATATGTAGGAAAGTGAAAGTGTGGCTTAGAATTTTCCCTCTGCACCTCCCTCAGATCTCTAGCTCACCGAGAATGAACATGGCAGGCACAATAATCGCCCCCCAAAGGTGCCCACGTCTTAATCTCCAGAACCTGTGAAGTGGTTATGTTGCGTTGCAACGCAGGAAAAATTAAGATTGCAGACAGAATTAGTTGCTCATTAGCTAAGCTTAAAATAAGGAGATTGTCCTGCCCTGGCTGGTGTAGCTCAGTGGATTGAACGCGGGCTGCGAACCAAAGGGTCGCCAGTTTGATTCCAGGTCAGGGCACGTGCCTGGGTTTTAGGCCAGGTCCCCAGGGGGGCCACGTGAGATGCAGCCACACATGGATGTTTCTCCCCATCTCTTTCTCCCTCCATTCCCTTCTGTATAAAAATAAATAAATAAAATCTTAAAAAAAAAATAAGGAGATTGTCCTGAATTATTCGGGTGGGCTTCACGTCATCATGAATGTCCTTTAAATGTGGAAGGAGACAGAAGAGTGAGTGTCAGAGTGACACCAGGTGAGAAGGCCTTGGCCAGCCATAGCTTGCTTCAAGGTGGAAGGGGGTCGTGAGCCGGGAGATGCTGGCAGCCTCTAGGAGCTGGAAAAGCCAGAAAGCGGATTCTCCCCTAGAGACTCCAGAGAGCATCGCAGTCCTGCCAGCGCCTTGATTCCAGCACCAGGAGACCCATATGGGACTTCCGGTTGCCAGAACTGTACAGTAGTAAACCTGCCTTGCGTTAGGCCACTACATTGCTGGTCATTTGTCAGGTAAGTGATTCAGACTGCAGGTGGCAGTCGTCAGCCCACCAGTCCCCAGTCAGCAGAGAACCGCAAAGGTGCCACTACACCTTGTGAGAGAATTAGAACGTCTAAAAATAGTTCATGTGGGTTTCCCATGAACACGGCGGGGTAGGTGCTTGCCTCGTCCCAAGACCACAGTCAAATGACCACTAAACTACAGGACGATCATCACTGAGAACTGCTGAAATCTAGCCGATCAAAAGTCCGATCATTAGGCACATGCGTAAGAGGCCATGTCGGGACCAACTGGATAACCAAATGGGAAAAAATGAATCTTGACTCCCACTTCACACCATACACCAACTGTATTCCAGATGGCTTATATAAGCAGGAGGAAGGAAGACTTTTTTTTCCTTTTACCTTCTCTGTTCTTTTTTTTTTTAATATACCTTTTTCAGTTTTACTTTTTTATTGTATTTTTCCAGTTCCATTTAGTTCCCTATACCCCCTGCAATTGCCACACTGTTGTCCATGCCCATGAGTTCTTTTTCCTTTTTGTTCAATCCCTCCACCCCTAACCACCCCCTCTCTCCCCTGCTATCATCCTGCTCCATCTATGGGTCTGTCTCTATTTTACTTGTTAGCTCAGTTTGCTCATTAGATTCCACATATGAGTGAGATCATATGGTATTTGTCTTTCTCTGACTGGCTTATTTCACTTAGCATAATGTTCTCCAGGTAAAATTTTCTTCTTTTTTTTTGCTGAATAGTATTTCATTGTGTAAATGTCCCATAGTTGTTTTATCCACTCATCTACTGATGGACATTTGGGCTGCTTCTGTATCTTGGCAATTGTAGATAATGCTGCAGTGAACATAGGAGTTCTTTTGTTCTTTAGAAGTAGACTCAAATGTTAGACCTGAAACCATAAAAATCCTAAAAGAAAACACAGGCAGCAAAATCTCGGACATAGCTCGTGGCAATACTTTATCAGATATATCTCCCCAGGCAAGGGAAACAAAAGAAAAAAATAAACAAATGGGACTACATCAAACTGAAAAGTTTTTGCACAAAATAAAAAGGCAACCCACAGAATGGGAGAACATAATCACCAATAAATCTGATAAGGGGTTAATATCCAAAATTTATAAAGAACTTACAAAACTCAACACCAAAAAAAACAAACCAATTTAAAAATGGGTGAAGGACCTGAATAGACACTTCTGCAAAGAAAACATACAGAGGACCAATAGACATCTGAAAAGACGTTCAACATCACTAATCATCAGAGAGAAATGCAAATTAAAACCACAAGGAAACATCGCCTCCCACCTGTCGGAATGGCTAGCACCCATAAATCAACAGACAAGAAGTCTGGCGAGGGCGTGGAGAGAGGGCAACCCTTTTGCACTGTCGGGAATGCAGACTGGTGCAGCCACTGTGGAAAGCAGTGTTCAGATACCTCAAATATTTAAAAATGGATCTGCCTTTTGATCCAGTGACCCCACTTCTAGGAATATATCCAAAGGAACCCAAAACACTAACTCTAAAGAACGGAAGACTTCTCACCCGGCAACAAGCCCAGCCAACAGGAACCGTTGCAACTCAGCCAATGAGAAGCCGTCACCGCCCTGAACTCTCACTTTCCACCACAAGCCTTTCCTCCGGAGCACCCATCCCACCTCCTCCTTTCCTCTGTGAAGTGACCTTCCTCTCCTCTGTTGTATGTGTTACAAGCACCAAACCCACGCTGACCCACCATTGCAGCCCGAAGCCCGTAGTTTACATCAGGTAAACTGCACTCTTGGTGTTGCACGGTCTATGGGTGGGGACAAGAGTTGAGTGACACGTGTCCACCATTATAGTGTCACACAGGGCAGCCTGAACTATTCTCTGAGGTTGTTTCTTCATCTTTAACAGGTCCTGGAAGTCATGGGTCAGGAAAAGTCAGTTTCCTTTTCAGAAAGACTTCAAAAGCTCCTTTAGCTGTTGCAGGGACTGACCATGTTTTGTTTTTGTTTGAGAACCTCAGAATAAAAGGAGTTCTGTGAGCTCAGTGGGGAGAGGACCAGGAAGGGTGGATCCATGTCAAACCAAACTTCCTGTGCTCCCTCACGAGCTCAGTCCCTTTTGTTCACAGACTCCCAGCCATTGCTGTCACACATTCGATACCACCGTGGAATTATTTTCTTCTTCCTGAAGAACTTAATAAGTTAAAGCTTCCATCACCCTCTCTCCAATCGTATATTTAATCAAGTTCATTTGATGTCGCTTTTTGAAAGGCATTTAAAAATGAGTACTTCAGCCCTGGCTGGTGTGGCCCAGTAGACTGAGCGCCAGCCTGTGAACCGAAGGCTCTGTATTGTTTATGTCAAAGAAAGTGAAGCTAGAAGTCACAGGACTTCCCCACAGCTTCCCAGCGCCACCACCTGACTCCAAGGACCGTGATCTTTCTACTGACCAAGCTGTTTAGTTCTTAGAGATCCCATTTGAAAGAGTTTCCAGTAAACCTGTAAATTTTATATCAACTGAGTCATTTCCTGATGGAACTTGTATTCTTTGTTCAGGCAGGGAGACGCTTGTCATGGTTGACCAGTTGGCCCCAAATGCTACCTAGGCATTCTAGGACAAAACAGTGGTGATGGTTTGCAGCAAAGTAGACTTAAGAAGAATGCAAATGATGCATGGCTCCAGGTCTCAAAACACAACTCCCTAATATCCATTGTTTATGTGGATTCATAGAAGTCTGAACCAGTTTTCCACTAAACTTCTGTTCTAACATACCATTACATTTCACTTACAAAGTTTCCAAAGAATTTGAAACTAATCCCAAAGCAACCGTATTTTTAAAGTTTTAATATGATGCGTTCACAAAAATGCCCAAAACTCATCAAGTGTATACTTGAATACTAAGCCATGCTGAAGGGGCCTTGGATCCTGAGACTGCATTAGGAGAGCTATTTTTGTTTTTATTTTCACCAGCAAAAATAGGCTTATTCAGGAATAGCAGAGAATTGCCATTTGGGCCAAGCATGCCATAGCAAAACCTATAGGCAAGCCCAGAGTGGTGCGTTTGTTTGCGGGGTGGATAGGAGGTGTGTGATAACTCTGTTTTCTGCTCAGTTTTGCTAGGAACTTAAAACAGCTCTAAAAAAATAAGGTTACTTAGTTAATGTGAGGCACATATTTTAAAAAACAACAACAACAGGAAACTGACTTCGCCTAACCAATGCACTTTCTTTTCTTTCTACCAATTAAAGGTTGAGACCCAGCCTCGGGGATACCGTGTTCAACCGCGGCATTTTGCTCGTGTTGGTGGCGGTGCGACATGTATCACAGTGCTTGGACATGATGTCTTTATTTATTTTGGTATCTGTGGGCTCTGTATGAATCACCTGGGCATTTTATTAAAAAATGCAGGTTCCACCCTGGCTGCTGTGGCTCAGTAGATTGAGCACTGGCCTGAAAACCAAAGGGTCACTGGTTCAATTCCCACTCGGGGCACGTGCCTGGGTTGTGGGCCAGGTCCCCAGTGGGAGGCGCACAAGAGGAAACCACGCATTGATGTTTCTCTCCCTCTCTTTCTTCCTCCCTTCCTCTCTGTCTAAAAATATATAAATAAAATCTTTTTAAAGATGCAGGTTTAGATTCCGTTGTTTGGGAGTTGGGTCTGAGATTCTGTATTTCTGACCAGCTCCCCAGTGATGCTTGGAGACTTTAGAGGATGCCGGGCAAACATGCATCCCCTTCCTCACCCAGACTACCACCTTTGCTGTGTGCCCAGGGACTCAGCATTGGAGAATAGTTCTTTTGGATCCTGAACACATTGCTCTGTTCAGCATGATTCTCCTTTCTCTAAGTCTCCTTAGTGCTTTGTTTGAGGTTCTCGTGGAGCTTAGCACATTCTTTTGTTATACTTATCTATATATATAGGTCTTATTCCCCCGCCCTGCCCCTCTCTCCCTCCACTGTCCCCAACTCTAGGCCCTCTATAGCATGTTGTCATAGAGCCCTGATGGGTGAGGTTCAATTATTTGGGCCTCACCCTGTAAGGTGAAAGGTCACTGCTTTGGTCTAAGGTTGCCCCTCACCCATGTCAGGCTCAGTCTCTGGGTTGGGGTGTTGGCACGGTTCCCCTGTCAGGGTGTGGACCCCCTCCCATCGGGGCACTGTTGGGGGCACAGTACCCCAGGTTGAGGTGGTCCTATGTCAGCCCAGGTGCGCATGGGCACCGAATGGATGTTTCTCTCCCTCTCTTTCTCCCTCCCTTCCTCTCTTTCTCTCTCTTTTAAAGATTTTGTTTATTTATTTTTCGAGAGTCTTGTTATTTTAACAAGACTAAACTGTACAATTAAAATGGTAACTTTTATGTTATGCATTTTTACAATAAAAAATGAACAAGATACTGATTGACCGCATGTGGTAAAAGAGGGACAGGGAGACATAAATCGTATGTGGCAAGAGTTCAAGAGAAAGACCTGGGACGGGGACACAGACATAGATAGAATCAGCCTGGAAAAGTGAGAGTGGAAGAGTTCACGCAGGGAGACTGTAGAAAAATGAGTCTAGCCCTGGCTGGTGTAGCTCAGTGGATTGAGTGCAGGCTGTGTGTGAGTCAAGGGGTCGCTGGTTCAATTCCTGGTTAGGGCACATGCCTGGGTCGCAGGCCAGGTCCCCAGTAGGGGGCGCACGAGAGGCAGCCACACATTGATGTTTCTCTCCCTCTCTTTCTCCTTCCCCTCCCCTCTCTCTAAAAATAAATAAATAAAATCTTTAAAAAAAGAAAAATGAGAAGAGAGGAAGAGAAACACCATCTCTCCAAGGATTTTGTTCTCATCCTGTCGAGAACAAAGGCTGAGGAATCTCTCCACTAGGGGAGAGGAAAACAAGGTGGAAACACACGCAAACAATAAGCTTGATGACAGTGAACACAACCAGGCCCCAAACTAGAAGCTCTTTGCACCCCTGCCCCTCACTGTCCACTCCCTGCTTCTTGCAAGTAAACAGTATCCTGACATTCAACAGCATAAGCTAAGGTCTGTGTGGTTTTGAACCTCTAAAAATGCGATCATTCACTCTAAGGTATAACCTGTCAGCTCCAGCTTCTTTCACTGAACATTATGCTTGCAAGTCACCTTCCTAGTAGAAGTAGTTTGTTTTCTATGGACATTGGGGTTAGTGATGAAGAATGTGTTGTGTGTGTTTTTGGGTGCATGTGAGTACATGTTTCTGCTGGCTGTGTACCTAGGAGATGCTGATATTCGATTTTAGTGCCTGCTACCAAATCCTTTTAGGGGATACTGCTGCATACAGTTTCCTGAGTGGCTGTAGCAATTTACATTTCCACGGACAATGTGTAAGAGTTCGGTCACTCTGCACACTCACCAACACTTGGTTTTTCTCAGCGTTTTTAATATTTCTCATTCTGATGAGTCTACGGTGGCTTCTCATAGTAATTTTATTTTCCATTTTCCTGATGACTAGGAATGTTGAGCATCTTTTATATACTTATTGGCCTCTCTTATGAAGTACCTTTTCAGGCAGTTTGCTCCAATTTTGTTTTTCAGTTCAGTCATTACTAGGCCGTGGCTGGAGCTCAGTTGGTTCGAGTGTCATTATGATATGCTAAGGTTTCAAGTTCAGTCTCCGGTCATGGCAATACAAGAGGCGACCGATAAGTGCATAAATAAGTGGAATAACAAATCAACGTTTCTCTCTCTTCCTCTCTCTAAAATCAATTTTTTAAAAAGACAGCCATTACTATTCTTGACTCTTTTATTTTCAGATACATTTCAGAAACAACTTAGTCTGTCCCCCAAAAGACTCAAAGTTTGATCGGTATTTCATGGAGTCTATATGTCAATTTGGGGAGAATTTACATCTCTATAATGCTGAGTCATCCAATCCATGAGCATGGTACTATCTCTCATTTATGTAGGCTTCCCTTTATTTCTCTCCATAATATTTTATAGTTTTCTATGTAAAGCCCTTCAAAATCTTTCCCATGACTTATCCCCAGACATTTGATGCATTCTATGTTATTATAAGTGGCAATTAAATTTTAATTTCCTAATCATTTGTATACCTAATCAGGTATACAGAAACACAGTTGATTTTTGTAAATTGACCTTTTATCTAAATTCATTATGATTTCTAACAGTTTACCTATAGATTTGTTTTCAGATTGTATACTTGGATGGGTGATCCTCTTTTGTGAATAATTTGAGTTTTAGTTCTTGGTTTTTAATCTTTACGCATTTCATTTCCTTTTCTTACGTTATTTCACTAGCTAGAACCTCCAGTACAAAGCAAATAGAATTGGTAATACCAAGCATTGTTGTTTCATTCTTAATCTTGGGGGGATCACTAAACATGACATTGGCTATAGTTTAATACAAATCATTTTTAACAAACCAAGGATGTCTCCTATTTTTAGTTTACTGAAAAATTTGATCATGAGTTATTTAATTTTGTCAAATGTTTTCCTGCATCTATTGATATAATCATATTACTTTTCTTCTTTATTCTGTCAATGTGATCAATTGAAATGTGACGGAAGCTAGACACTTTAGAGTCATCGCCGGGCATTGTGCTGGGTGAGAACGGTTTTCTCTCTTCTCTTTCATACCATGAACTATATAGTAACTACGTAAGCCTGGAGCTTCTTTCCTGCCACATGGACAGAGCCTGCCAGAAAGTAAGGTCAACCCAGAGGAAACCAAAGCCGAGACATGGGGAAGGGGAGTGAGAGAGAGAGATAAAGACACCCACACAGGAAATAATGTTGGTGACATTTGAACCCTGATCTAACAATATCTGACTTTCCCTGGACAGACGAGACGTATGAACCAATGATATTTTTTATTAAAGTACTTTGAGTGGATTTTGTTTATATTCAGCACGCCCATCTTGCTTGGAAGACTGTCCCAAGCAAGTTGCAAAAATCATGTCACACTGTTGAACAGGGGCCGCATTTCCACCCCAGCTGAGTGATGGGATGTGATGTGGGGCTAGGACAGGACACTGAGTGAAGCATGCAGCTCTAGGCGTTCTTAGTCAAACGGTCTGGGAGGGAGAGCGTGAGAACCCACACGGACCCACATCCAGACGCAACTCCACACACAACAGCACTGACCTTTATATTCACGCACCCACCTGTGAGCTCGTACCTTGCCACATAATTCATTTCCCCAAATATAAAGACCTTCAGCCCTTTATCCTGGCCTTTGGAATGGGTACAGAGTTATCCAACCCGTCTTCCAAATTACAGATAAAAATTATTCTAGGACTTTCTAGAACATGACAGGTACAGGGAGACAGGGAGCAAGAGGGCCAATGAAACAGACAAACTTTGGGTAAAGAGGAAGATTCACAACTCAAGGAAAACCACGTTTTTGTTTTGTTTGTTTAATGGAGACTCCATCATCACTGCGATGAGCCCTAGAGGAACTGACACTCCAGGAGTTCCCGGCTCAGGACTCTGCCCAGCACCCATCAGCCCCGGCATGCCTGTGGGTTCCTGTCTAAGACACTGGTTTAATGAAGCCATAGTCCATGCACTTGATGAGACATTCCCGGGCTGTCTGAATCACTGCTGCCTTCTTCTCGTCCGGTTCCTGCTTGCCCACCACAGTCAGGATCTCCAGCAGCTCGCTCTCCACCAGCTTCTTGGCCAGCTCAGCATCGGCCGCCAGCAGGTTGTAGGCGATGACCAGGCCCCGGTGTTGGATGCACAACTGGTCGTGCAGGCAAAGCCTCTGGAGGATCTCTAACCATTGAGCTGTCTGGAGCGGGGAAGGTGGTCAAGGAAGGATTGGAGGAATCAGTGGGTGGACAGAGGGAGGAGATTATGGACAAGATAGACAGAAGGCATTTGCCCAGCCCAGATTTGGGGCTCTGAAAGGGCAGCCCACACCTGGTTGTGTGTGTACAGGACTCAGTGTGTGCCTACGTGGGCCCCTCGGGGCTAAGGGAGGGTGCCCATCTTCCCAGAGCCAGGGCAGGAATTGGAGAACTAGGAGGAACCTGGAAGACTCTAATCCTTTTCCCTGTACAAGTGGAGGGACTGAGCTCCAGGGAAGGGAAGTAACTCAGCTATCAATGGTCACACATCTGGAAATACTGGAAAATAAACATCTGTCCATCCATTTATTTTTTTAAGCATCTTAAGCGAAGGGACAGGCTCACTGCACGCCTGGACAGAATGAGGCTGGAGGGTGTTCAGAGAGGAGAATTCTGACCCTGGACACGTGGTCAGTGCCTGTTTCTGCTAACCCAGGTGCCCCAGGAGACGTGAGCTCTAGCTATGCACCCCACCAGCCCTGACTTCAACTGGGACCAACCCTGGGATTGGAGCGTATCCTCTGCCCCACCCCCCCTCCCTTTCTCTCCTCCTTTCCCAGGTGTGAAGCAGCCCAACCATTGTGCACGGGGAAGACAGGACTACTGACCACCCCAGGAAGCAGGGAGATGGAGCTCCAAACAGAACCAGGAGGCTTGCTTCTGAATCCTTCAACAGACACACGTGGGCAGCAGAGTGAAGCGATTACCAGCATGAGTCTCGGAGTCAGAGACCAGGGTTCGGGTCCCAGCTCAGCCCCTGACCAGCTGTACAGCCTCAGCTGTTACTTAACCTCCACAAGCCTCAGGAGCCTTGCCTATCATCTGCTAAGCCTACGTCTTCACATCGTGATGATTTAGTAAAATGATGCACGGAAAGTCTCAGCCTGGGAGCTGGAGCCCAGCGTGAGGCCAGCAAGGGAAAGGTATGGGCAGGGATGATGAGGTTAGGCACTAATCCAAGGAGTTCCTCTTTGCTTCCTCATGCCTGGTACCCTCACCCTTTGTTAGTAAACGGGGAGAGCCTTCTCCGTGCACTGCTCTCTGATGGGGAGAAGAGAGAGGAGAAGAAAAGGTAAATTATTGGCTTCTGAGCTTCTGGGCAGATTTCATAAACTCTACACTGAGACTCCTGCCACGAAGAAAGGAAATGACCGTTCAGCCAACTGTGGGAAGGTGCAGGGAGAGATTTAATGCGGATGGTAACTGACAGTGAGTCCGGTGTCCACCGCTCCCTGGGATCAGTCACTGGACGTTAAAGGAAGAGGGGTGGCCCTATAGGGACAGGATCCCAGCGGAAAAGTCGGTTGCCTGGCTTCCCAGGGCGTATCCCAGCCGGTGTGTCCAGCACCCAACACGGCCCAGGGTTGAACAAAAGACGTGACTGGCCAGCTTCGCAGAGTCCCCAGGATGCCCTCGTGGGGACGGGAATGCAGCCCATATTCCTGAGCCCCTCAGGAAGGAGGAAGAAGTGGCCAGGGGTGGGTGGGCAATCCGAAAGGGTGGCAATCCCTTTCCCACTAACTAGCTGTGCGGTACTTTTCTGCACTTGGGTTCCTCACCGGTAACATAAAGATCATAATAATCACGCCCACCACACGGGGTGTTCGGGAGGATGGAGCACCACCCGGAGCCCAGGAAATGGGAAAGTCACCGAGTGCCCTTCAGGGGCTGGTGGTAGGAGTGTGTGACCAGTCGCTGCAGCAGGGGCTACTTAGGGTAGCAGCGTCAGCACCCCACCCCCCACACCGCCCCCCCACCCCGGCATTGAATCAGAATATCTGGGGAAAGTATTTTAACCAGCACCCGCCCCTGTCCCGTGACTCTTGCACACCCTACAGTGCTGAGACGCTTGCCACAGGGAAAGTGCTGAAGCCCAAGGACCAAGCAGGACGAGCTACGTCTGGCAGGGACCCCCCTCCCCAGGACCAGGACAGCATCAGCACTGTGGACCTCAGAGAACAACCCCCCCACACACACCCCTACATTAAACTGAGTATCCGAAGGAGCCGGCCTTTAAAGCAGACTTGATTTGAGTACATTTGAATTGAGGTGTTTACATTCGTCTCCATCAGTAAAGATGACACTGGTGAACTCAGTTCAGTTTGGAGAAATAAAGTTTCACTTTGCACCCCCATGTTGGTGACTGTAAATATCCCTTTCATTATACCCTGCTGCCATGGCCGCAGCGCCATCAAAGGAACTGGACACCGTGTCCACTTCAGAGAGCTCCCCCTGGAGCCCCGACCACAATGACCGTAAGCACCGCCAGAGGCAACGGGTGAAACCACAGTGGAAGAGACTCGAACTGGAAAACTCAGAAAGTTCAAATAAGGAACACGAGGGGCCACAGGGTGTAGACTCTCCTCTCCGTAGGTGATAGGAACAGGGGGCCTGGGAGTGGTCCCCCCACCCCAGGGAAGGACCATATAGAGCATGTGGTCTGGGCACGCAGAGATTCCCCAGAGCCCACCCCCCTTCCAGCTCCCAGAGTCCCCCTCACCACTTGGGTCATCTTGAGGCACAGTTTCTGATGGGCTGCCGTCAGCATGGCCAGGGCCCCTGCGGCTGCGTTCTGCACCTTCTCATCGTCCTCCCCGCAGAGCAGCACCAGCAGCTTCAGCCGGTCGTTCCCATCAGCCAGGAACCTCTCCTGTACCTACGGGAGAAAGGCACGTGGCTCAGAGAAAAATGCCTTCACCTGCCAGCCTGGGGCAGGAAAGACACACCTGAAGCCATGTTTTCTGACCCAGGATCTCTCAGAGCTTTCCTTGAAAAAACTCACCCACATCGCCTCCCCCAGGAAGTCTTCCCTGATTGGTTGGATGAAGGGGATACAATATCATCCAACTAAAAGGCTAAAGAAAACAAGGGAATCCCTGGATAGTGTGCGCCACCATCTCTGCCTGCGTTCAGCCAGCCACCAGGGAGAGGCAGACACGGACTCTTCAAGGGCAGACGTGGCCTGAAGCGCGTGGCTCACTTCTGGTTGCGGAAGCCTGGGGTGTTTCTCTCACAGCAGCTGGGCCTTCGGGGTCTGCCCTAAAATGACTTTGCAGCCCCTAAAGGCACGGGGGTGTGGCAAGAGCAGGGAATGGTGGGTAGTTTATTTGGTATTAAAGAGACGAGGATTCTCAAGGATCCAGAAGCGGGGAGGAGCCCCCTGGGGCCCTAACGGAGCCCGCTGACCCCCTCCTACCCTCTGCTCTACAGTGATATGTGATTGGTCAAGTTTAAGGGCATTTTATAGGGTCAGGTGTCCTAGAAGTGGAGCTCCAAAAGGAGTCAAAGATCACAGCTGCCCAGGTTACGGCCTCCCCCTGGGTCTCCCTGGAGCTGGATCGGGGCCCCCAGAAGTGAGAGTGTGGCAGTGAAGGTCAGTGTGATTGCTGTTCATGGGGCACAGCCGTGACCGGGAAGCAGCTGCCCCAGACGAGTGTGTTCCCCCATGCCTTGCACCTACACGTGTCATGACCCGTCTCAGCAATGGAACGCGAGTGTGTCACTCCTAGGCCACCAGGGCGAGTACCAAGGTGCCCCTCCCGGGGTCTCTCTCCCCATCCTCCATCTGAATGGAGGCCACTCCCAAGGAGGCAGAGGGAGGCGTTCTCGGTGATCAGAGAAGCCTGGACCCGTGACTCACTGCTTGGAAGTGAGCCGCCCATCCAAACGTGAGCGAGAAACCCTCCTGTCGGACCCACGGTATATTTAGGTTTTGGCCGTTGCAGCAGCTGGTGCTCCCACCGGGAAGGCTGCCGCCCCTTCCCAGTGCGTCCCCCTCCCCGTCCTTGGACACATGCTCTCCTCCCACATCAGCAGCTGCCAGGCCCCCGGCCCAGCCTCAGGCAGCTCCCTGGTAGGCCCTGGTTGCTTTATACCGTTCGACTGTAACAGGCTTTCACGGGTCGGGTTTTCCTCCTGCAACAATGAGCGATCCAGGACTTAAGGTGAGGAGGACCCGGTGCATCTAGGCCTCTTGGCCTGGCCCCCACGTCCGTGAGGAAGGAGCCTGGGATGGACGCCTGCTGTTACCTCTGATGAGGCGGTACCCACAGGCAGAGCGAAACCCTCTAGCAGGAGGGGAAGGAGAGGACGTGCAGTCATGTACGGTCACAGTTGGTACCATCACTGGACCATGAGACCATCGGCACTTTCTGAATTCATTGTATTGTTTTAAGTCCTGCGATTATTCTGTGAAGGGCAGTTACAGTGCAATGCAGTTTCTATGGCAACAGCGATCATTCATGTTAACATTTAAAACGTTCTAAAATTGTTGTGCTCACGGTGGCAGCACGCATACTAAAACTGTAACTGCTTTTGCATTTCTTCCATACACAGAATATGTGTGGAACATATATAGCAGACATGGACTAATATAGGGGTTTATTATATACATGGAGCTTCAGTAAATGCAACTGGTCGGGCCTCTCCTGACCTCTAAGAGGCCCTGGTCTCACATCCTGCTTTGCTATGAGATTATTTAGACCCAAATACCTCAATGGTCACTTCTACCTTATCCAGCCCAAGCTCTGGGGTCGAAGTCCCAGCTAGGGGTAATCCTGCTTTGTCTGTTTTCTTTTGCCTCCTTTGTGCCTGTATTCCCCTCAGGGCCCCTATGGGGAGGGGGCTGTAATCCAGGAAAAATTCAGGGGTTCCTGGTTCTCTGGCAGAAATGCCACCTCGATGCCGTGACAACAGCCCCAGCCTCGCGCCAGGCCCCCCCCCCCTCGATCGCCCTGCCCCCGCGCCGGCCCCGCCCCCGCGCCGGCCCGCACCTGCTTGCTCAGCACCATGTTGCACATGCACTCAGTGGCCGCCTGCCGCAGCTGCTCGTGACTCTCGAACATGTAGTTCTCGACGTCTGGCAGCGCCCTCTCCTTAAAGATCTTCTGCCTGGGGCGGGAGGGGTGGAGGGAGAGGGGCCGCTGACTTCTCTGTCGGGAACAGTCGGGGTTTGGGGCGGCCCAGGTGCCCTTTCCCCACCCCAGTGGTTTCCCTCCCACGACCTCGGCCGGCAGGGCTTCTGTGGCCTTGATCCTGCCCTCAGCTCCAGGAGGGGCACCAACGGGCATAAACTAAATGACATGGCACAGCATCCTGGCCATAGTGACAGGTTCCAGGATGACAATGTCACCCAGCTGGAGATTTTCTTCTATTATTGTGGGGAAAGAGAAATTCTCTTCCTCTCCCTTTCCTGCTGGATATGAAGCCAAGAAGATGAAGCCATTTCCTGCTGGGTGTGCTGATGAAGCCTCGTGACTGTGGGGGAGGGGGAAATACCCCCCGCCCCCCACCGAGAACAGAGAACCAGGTCGGTGGGTCGGCTCCATAACCCCTGCATCAAGCCGCACCTGAGTCTGGCTCACCCCAGACTTCTTATTTCCACGAGCCACTAAATTCCCTTTATGCTTACATCGGTTTTCTGCCACTTGGCACCAAAAGAATCTCAAACCCACATACTCCACCACCCCCTGCTCCTGAGAAGGAACACTTTCTCCCCACCTGTCCCCCTGGGTATCTTTTTACGACTTCAGAAGGAAGTATTTTCACAGTCTCCTGTGGTATGTACATTCACCTCATGGTGTTTCCAAGTGCTCACTCAAATCCCTCCCCGCTGCCTTTTCCCGCTGCCTTTGACCCTCATCTTGGAGCAGAGCGGCTTCCCCACAGGGTAGGCATGACATTCAACAGAATACTCCATGGGACACCGGTCTTCGCCCCTTGCCCCTCCACGCCCCGCTCACCGCAGCTTCTCACTCCGCCCGGACAGGTTGGTGAGGCCTAGGAGGGCTTCGTAGTTCTGCAGCCCATCCCTCTGCGTGTCCAGGAGACTCACGAGGGGCCGCACCACCTCGTACACCTGTGGGGCGGGGTTGAGCAGTGGGTCAGGTGGAGACCATGATCCCTGTTTCTGAAGTTTACAGGTGTCCTGCTTTAGAATGTCCAAAGCACTGGTCCACCCATTGTCTCATTCGACTTTGACAATGACCCTGAAAGGCAGGGTCATTTCCTTTACTTTGCGGACAAGATGGGTTCCAAGAGGGCAGCCCTGTTAGTCACCGGCAGAGCTAATTCTGGAATCCAGGAGCTTCCAATTCACTGCCCGCTCTGTGCCAGCACCATGCCCCCTCCCAGACCAGAAGCAGGGGGACAAAAAGAAAGGCCCCTTGGAGCAGAGGAGACTCCTCCCATCACCCCGTCCCACCCACCCAGACACCTACCCGCTCCCCAGGGAAGGCGATGTCCGGGTTGGAGACCGCAGCAATCTTTGCGAGGGCGTGGGCTGCCTTCACCTTGCCCACGTCAGTGCCCTCCAGAGCCAGGGGAATCAGGGCCTGCGAGAAAGGGCACAGTCACTCCTGGGTCACAAGACACCCAGAGGCCCCTCTCCCCATCCTCCAGCTGCTGCCTGTCTGTCCGTTCCATCAGAAGTTCAGGAAGACTGCGATATAATCAACTCCTGGGCATCACAGAGAACAACGAAATACTGAGTCACAGGTTCACTCCCCCTGGGTCCCAGTGCACGCTCATCCCCACTCTCCCCCATCCATACATTCATTTGGCTTTGGGGAAAGTAAATAGGTCGACACACTGATCTTTTTACTTTCTGCCTAAGTCAACCCTAATCACAACAGCAGCCATTTATTGAGCACATACTGTGAACCAACACTTTAAGTGTATTTCCTCTAGTCCTTGTGACATTCTGCAAAGTGAGTGTGTGATTCCCCTCCCCCCATTTTGCAGATGAGGTGACTGTGGATCAGGGAGATTAAGTAATTTGCCCAAGACTGGGCAGCTAACAAGGGGACGAGCAAAGACTCAATGACCAGCCTTCTGCAGCCAAGTCCACGCCCTTTGTATTGGCACTGTGCTTCCTTCCAGTGGCCAGGGGGACACGTGGGCCTCCACGGCAGGTCCCATGACATGTCCCAGAATCAGGCAGAAATCAGATTGGGGCCATGTGCACAGACAGCAGTTTTCTGAATGGCCATATTCCAGGAGGCTGGGTTGGGGCAGACGGTGCGCTATTCTTGGGACAGGCCAACAGTGTGCGTGCTTATATGCCCACGTGCGTGTGTGCACACACACCAAGTGTGCTCCTCCCCAGCACAGCTCCTTCTAGGATGGCAGGAACCTCGTCTCGCCCACTTACCTTGCCACCGCCTTGTGCCACGATGGTGCCTCGGTCCTTTGGGTTGTCACACAGCGCCAGGAATACCCTGCAGAGTAAGGACACAGGGCGTGTCATGCACCAGCACAGCCCTCCCAGGCACCAGCCGCCAGCCAGTCGGAGCCAGGGAAGCCTGGAAGGGGCGACCCCTGTGCATTGTGGGAAGATACTACCAAGAACGTCAGTGGCTGGGGAGGAAGCGAGCCAAGCGAGGCTGCAAAGAGCCACCTCGTCCTTGTTTGGGAGACAACGAATGGCTCCCTGCTGCCCACTAACCACGAGAAGCACATCAACAAACAGCCACCTCAGGACCTCTGTGACCTGGCCCTGTCTCCCTCTCTGGTCTTTCCTTGTGCTGTTCCCTCCTATGCACTCTGGGGCGAACCCCAGATTCATTTGTTCTTCCTCCATCCTTGGTGTCTTTGCATGCGCTGTTCCCTCTACCTGGAAGCCTTCCCTCCCCTGCAGCTGCGTGGCTCCTTCTGTTCCTTCAGGGCTCCCTGGGGCTGTCACACGCACACCGGCAGGCCTTCCTGGACGCCCACCCTCGTTCCATTTTGTTGTAACCGTGAGCCTGTCCACCTCCCCCCTCAGGCTGCCCTCACACGTGCCCTTCATCTCCGAAACAGCAGGAAGTCCCACACAAAGCCTGGGAGCCAGGTAACCAACCAGAGAATGACCTCTTTCCTCCTGATGCAAATTTCCACTTGTGATCACTGGTACCCTGGTGCCCCATGTCACTCTTCTGAGTCGGTCCCCTTTAGGCTCCTCCCAGGCCCCTCAGTGGCTCATTTCATTATTTACTCCCTGTCCCTTCTACCTCGCTGCCCAGCCTCCTGCCTCCCGTCCCCGCAGACCCCAGCCCGGCCCACTGCGGCCACACCTGGCCAGCAGCTCTTTGGTCTGGTCGGTGAGGATGGCGCTGTCCGCTTTTACCATGCAGGCCAGCGCAGAGATGACACCCGCCTTCAGGAGCCGCTTCACCCGCATGTCTATGAAGTCTTTCTTGTCCTGGGGAGACAAAAGGGCGGCAGTGGAGAAGGGCCCTGGACACCAGACCCATCTGTACTGGAACGAAGGTGGTGCATTTCTGACATCTTGTGGTACCCAGAATAATAGTCCCCAAAGGTGTCCACGTGCTAACCCACAGACCTGTGAATTTGTTACCTTACCTGGCACAAGGGCCTTCGCAGACATGATTAAGTTAAGGACCTTGACTCGGGCGATAACCCTGGGTTATCTGGGAGGGCCCAGTATAGTCACCAGGGGCTTTATCAGAGGGCGGCAGGAGGTCAGAGGCGGTAGTAAGACAGATGACAGCAGGAGCAAAGGTTGAAGGGGTTCAAGGTCACCGGCCAAGGCAGGTGGCTTTCAGAAGTTGAAAGAGACAACAAAAGATTGTGCCCTCAGAGCCTCCAGAAGGAACGCGCCCTGCTGATTCCTTGACTTTGACCCAGAGAGACTACTTTAGATTTCTGATCTCCAGAACTGGAAGATAGTAAGTTTGTGATATTGGAGGCAGTTATATTTGTGGCAATTTTTTTTAACAGTGGTAGGAAACTGAGACACTTTTCTAGATTCCTTTCATGCAACCACAGCCAAGGGGGTTCAGCGCATTCTGCAGTTGTGATCTTTGGAAGAAGCCCTCCACTTCCTGGCCCCGCCCCCAGTAAGGAGCCTGAGTAGCTGGTATGGCCAGGAAATCAATCCCAAAGACTCTTCATTCACAGAGGAGTGGAATAAAAAAATGATAACCCTAAACACTAGATGGCCCGTATGTTAGTTTTTAGGGTTTTTGTTGTTGTTTTTCTTGCAAATGGTTGACTTTCCATTAGGGTATGTAGCAGGTGGAAGGGTGGGGGGGACATAGGCGGAGTGAGAGGGGAGAGGGGGCAGATAAAGCTCACGCAACAATGGACTGGGTTTTGCTGGAAACCCAAAGTCAGCTCCAGGGTTGAAAAGTCTTTACAGGTAACCCTCAGAGTAGCCGGCGCAGACTGCCAGTCATGGGCCATTTCGAGAAGCCACCTTTGAACTTGACATCAGTAGCATGCACTATACACTCTTGCCTGCATGAAATACTATGCAGCTTTGGAAAATAATTTGGAGAATGACATAGCCATGAGAAAACACATAGAGTATTTTCCCAAATTGGGCACAACATGGTAAGTATGTTCTGATTATAACGATGTGAAGAAGAAAGGAGCATAGAAGAAGACTAAACCTCTCTGGCGGGTACAGTAACACGCCCAGGTGCTGAGGGCGGCGGGCGGAGAGGACGTCGTTGTGCGCGGTCCGTTTCTTTTCTCTGCTCTCCACTTTCTGTTTGTGTTGCAACATGGTTAACATTATGTTGATCGTGTTAAAAACCTCCATGTTTTACTGGCTGGAAATATGATGCATATGTTATATTCGCATGCAAACCACATACAGAGCATACCTGCGTGTGCAGGGCATCACTGGGGGAGGGCCCCAAGGGATTTGTGACATCTTGGCCACTGCTGATCCACGTCCCTTCTCCTCTCATTTCTCCTACTTAGCACGCATATCCCCAACTCCAGACATTCCAGAAAACAAAATTTTTGTGTGTTGGGGACATAAAATGCACCTGTCTGATGTCCATGAAACCAACAACGTAAATTGCAAAGTGTTCTCCGTGGCCCTGTTTTCTCCGACTACAAATTGTTGGGTTCCTTACCTCACCGCACCCCCACTCCTCCAGCCAGTAGAATGTTAAAACTAAGAGAAACCTGAGCGCCACCTAGTGGGGGAAGTTTACCATTATCATCTTCAGTTCACCTTGTGCCAAATTCTCCCAACACACCCACACAGCACCCTGACCTCACTATCTGTCCTTTCCACCTCTCTGGAGGTCTGGAGGTGCAGACCCCCCTCCCGGGCTGTCCCATTCCCCACCTTGGGGTGCTCCTCAGGCACGTGCTGCTTGGAGAACTTAGCCAGCTGTACGAGCTCGGGGATGACCTCCTTGACATCGTAGCTGTTGGTGCAATTCACCAGGGTGGTGGCCACCGAGTACAGGATGGTCTTGTCAGAGGTCTGGGGGGACACAGGGACACAGGGTCGGGGGACAGGAGGGAAAAGGCAGAAATGAAACTTTAAAACAAACGTCCGCTTCTAAGACGGCTCCCTCGCATGGCCCACAGGTTGGTTTGGGCGGAGCGTGTGGCCGATGCAGCTCAGCTCGGGGCAAGTACAAGCCGCAGGGAGGGCGAGGAGCTGGCTCTGCTGCTACAGGGCGCATCCTCAACTGCACCCCTGCCAGCCTGGGTGGGAGTCCTCTGAGGACACCCCCTGCTTTGTGCCTCTTTGCAAAGTTCAGGATGGCCAGGCCAGATAGCTCAGTGGGTTAGAGCGTCACCCCCATATGCCAAGGTTGTGGGTTTGATCCCCAGTCAGGGCACATACAAAAATCAACCAACGAATGCATGGATGAGTGGAACAAGAAATCAGTGTTTCTTTCTCTCTCTCTCTCAAAACAATCAATGGATTAAAAGAAAGGAAAGAAGAGAGAAAGACGAGTCCAGGCTAACACACTTCCACATATCTGCCTACCTCCCCTGGTGGGGGATGGGATAGGAGGGGGACAGGGTGGGTGCTGGACACCCTCTGGTCTGGCCCTGGGGAAGGTCTCCCACACTTCCTCCCTTTAGTGGTGAAAAGAAGAGAGGCGCCTGGGAGGGGCTCAGAAGGAGAGAGGGGCCCCCACGGAGAGAGGGGCCCCCTAGAGGCCTGGTGCTGCCTCCTGGTCCTTCGGGTCTCACTTCCTGAGGATCTCGGGGCAAAATCACTGTCCTCTTGTTCATCCTCCCAGTGCCCGGAAGGCACGAAGCGTTGTGAGCCCAGTTTGCACTCGGGTAAAATAAGGGCGAGAGAGGGGGAAACGAGTGACCCGGGTTTCCACAGGGAGCGGAGGGCTCGGCCAGGATGAGGACGAGGGGTCCGACTTCCCAGGCTGCGCGCAAGGGAGCCTGGCCCTGGAGACCGCCCCTGAGGCCAGGGGTCAGGGCCACACTTGCCTTGGCCAGCTCGAACATGGCCTGCAGGGCAGGAAGGTCCTGCACGAAGTCGTCCTTCACGTCGGCGTCCAGCGTGAGGTAGGCCATGCCCTCCACTGCCCATCGCCGGGTCCGGGTGTCTATGGATGGGTTGCACAGCCACCTGGAATTGGGGAGGGAGAGATGCCGGGGGAGATCTCTGGGCTCAGGTGGGGACGGTGGCGCCACTGCAGGGTAGTGGGGCCTTCCACAATCTGGAAGAGGAGGTGGCATGCCTGGGGAAATAAGACCCCTTACTTGCGACACTGTTTGGCCAGCTTTTCCGTTGACCCTTCAGCAAACTGCCTGAGGCCATAGTCTGTGCCGCCTGCGGAGCCGAGCTTACAGAGTCCCTGCAAAGGAGGGAGACAGTGGGCATTTGAAGGATCGGAGACATCAGGCTTGGGGACAATGCCTTGCTCACACCAGTCCCTGGGGCTGGAACACTTTGCCCCTTTTCCTTTGCCTGGATGAACCTCTATGCATACTACAAAACTCGGCTCCGGTGCCACCTCTTCCGAGATGCCTTCCCTGAGGCTTCCTGGCGCAGACAGATGCCCCCAAAGCTGGAGGCGCTTACCCTAACCCCTTTCCCCATCATCTGACCCCACAGATGTGTCGCGTCGCCACTTTGAAATATCAGCACGAGATACAAGTAATCATGTCTGAAACTGCAATACTGAAACTGTCGGAGCACAGAAACTGGCAGGGGAAGCCTGTCTTGTGGGTGGCAAATCGGAGGCGCTGAACTTTACCCAGGAGCTTCAGACTGTCGTGAGAAAAAATGTCTTCCCTAAGAGAAGACTCACAACAGCTGAAGCTGAAATTCATTTGTGAAAAATTGATACAAACAAACAAAAAAAGACTCAAAGCCTCACTAGACTTGTTTACAAGGAAAAGGTGAATGAAAATAATTTCTGTAAAACAAAGATGGAAAAAATGAAGCAGGTTTGACTGGACCATACAGAAACTGATAAACGAAAGAAACGGACTTCGGAGTTTGCTCTAAAAATACTTGCTGGATAAAGCTCATCAGGGTTAGTGCCATCCAAAAGCATGGAGGAGGTGAAAAAGGTGAAAGAATTAATAATAATGATAATAATAATAATAATGAAACCTCACAGACAGACAACAGTATGGGGATTACCAGAGGGAAAGGTGGGGGGCGGGAGGTAGGAAAGGGTTAAAAACACAGGCATGCAGGTGTCGGAGGTAAAACACAGGGCCCCCCCATTCTGAATCTGGTTCCCACAGCCGCCAGCATATCAGCCTGCTCTGTGGGGCCTGCGGGGCCCTCAGGGGGGTGACTATCTCATTCACCCTGATGTCCCCGCTGCCCGGCCTGGTGTCTGGTCCCGGCCCACTCACCACCAGCGTGCGGATCTTGATCTTCTCGTTTTTGGTGGTCTTGTAGATCTGTTTGAGCAGCGCCACGCCGTTGGTGATGATGAACGTGGCGCGGCTGAGCTTGGTGGAGGCGTGGATGAGGGCCTCCACGGCCACCAGCTGGTCTGCCTCCCGGTCTGAGCCACACAGCGCGACCATCATCTCCATGACCCCTTTCAGCCCCAACAGCTGATTGCCCAGGTCAAAGGGGCCCTGCAGGATCCCCGACACGGTCTGGATGGCAATCACATTCTTGTCCATGTCCTGGGGGTCAAACTTGCCCCTAAAAGAGATGGCAGGGGTGGTCAAGAGAACTGGCCCTGGGGGGGGGGAGGGTTGGAAAGAGTGTGAGATTTGGGGACAGATAGGTTTGGATTTGATTCCTGGATTCACCACCCATGTGCTGTGTGACCTTGGGCAATTCACTGAACCTCTCTGAGTCTCAGCTTCTTGATCTGGAAACTAAGAATAGTACTGCTACTTGGAAGAGTTACAATGAGGACAAGTGACATAACCGATGGGCCAGGGGTTATGCTCCCCTAGAAGCACACTCTGAGACCATGATGGACATGCAGGGAGTTTATTAGGGGGAGCTCTCGGGATCAGTGCCTTTTGGGGAAAGGAAGCAAGCAGGACCGGACAAAGGGAGACCCTGGGCTGCATTCAGTCATGACAAAGCCCTGGCCTGTGAAGAGTTCTAGAGCTGACACTCCCTCACATCTATTCCATGTTGGAGTGGGAACAAGTCAGTGGATGCTGGCTGCCCTGGGAAGGGGGAAGCAGCTGAGACATGTCCTGAGGACAGGTGAGGACTGAGACTGTCAGCCCACAGGCTTCCCAGCAGCTCCCCCTGGGTGGAGTGGCGGGGGGAGTGGGACAGCCACAGCAACACAAAAGGGGCATCGGGCATCGTGGATCCTGAGACAGTCACTCCCCCTCTGGTCCCAGGCCCTTCCCCTATCAGGTGAGGGTGTGGCCTGGATGAGCCAGAAGGTTCCACTTTGCTCTCAGAACTTACTACAGTATCATCTATTCTATGGGAAAGTCTTCCTTTGGGGCTGGCAGAGATGACACGCCTTCTGAGCCTTTCATGACCATGACCATGACCTGCCCAGGCTGGTTCGGAGTGGGGAACCCGGGCAGCTGTGCACCGTGGAAATGCAGATGTGTGTAAAGGAAAGAAGGCAGCGTGGACCAGTCAGGAGAACTCCACACCCAGGGCCGCAGACCTGGGCTCCGGTCCCACAGCTGCCTCTGGCCGTCTTGGTGACCTGGGCAAGTCCCTCTGGGGAAAGGGGTCTGGAAGCTCTGAGAACCCCTCCAGTTCTGACATTCCAGGCCCTGCCCTTCTTCTTCCCGCCCAGTGCCAGGGACCCTACATCCTTCAGCACCAGTGGGCGCCTGCCCTTTAAGCTGGTGCTTCACGCGAGCTGGTGCCTGAACTCCCCCCAGCTTCTGGCCCCTGAGGAAGCAGGGTGGGGACAGCCTCGGGTGCCATTTGTTGGAGGCAGTGGCCCCACCCACTGATCCTCATGGACAGACCCAGGGGGTTGGGGCCTGTGCAGAGGCAGCATTCCACCCGCTGACTGGGAGGGGCCTCAATCAAACCCTCCTTCCGAGTGCGGACTAGCTAGGTGGCAGTTACCCAAACTCAGTTTGGTATGTCACAAGAGACTCAAGACATTGGCCACGGAGCACGAGGCTGAGGGAGGAAAAGGCTGGACAAGCCCTGAGCAACTCTGGGTGAAACGAAGCCAGGAGCCTGGAGCAGCCGTGGGCTGTGCGGGGTCCGCGGACTTCGGGCCCAATCCAGGGAGCTGAGGAGGGTTTTCACAGTTGAAAGGTTTTGAGGTCTTTTTTTAATGTGCAATAGAGACCTACATGTCCCACAAAACCAAAAACATGTATTCTCTGGCCTTTACCGGAAAAGTGTGCAAACCCAGAGAGGAGAGAGGGAAAGCAGAGTGAAGGCATGGTCTTTACCTTCCTGCCACGTTCTCTTCGTAACCATGTCGTCTGACAAGGTCCGGGCGTGGGAAGAGAGATTCAAAGGAGTCCATCTTCTAGAGGAGAACGTGGCATGGGGACGGGGTAGGCAGCGATTTTTCCTGGCTTTTCTCTCAGTAACCTGCTTGCTGCTATTGTTCATGGTCTTACCTTGTGCCCTGATTCCCATGGGAACGGGC
>PVJI01020666.1:0-28568 GCA_004026765.1 Micronycteris hirsuta | reverse complement strand
TGCCATCTCCCCTTGGACGTCCCATAGGCACCTCAGCCCTGACGCGTCCCTGGCGGGCCTGTGGCTTTTCCCTGCAAGTCTGCTGTCCGCCTGCCAGCAAGTAGCAGACCTGGTGCCGCCATCCACGGAGCTGCCCGGGCCACGCACCTCAGGTTCCACTGGCTCCCTTCTGCCCATAAGCCACTCTCCTTCTGCCCTGGGACATCCTGTCCACGTTCCTCTCACCCGATGAAAGGGCGGGAGCAGTGGTGCTAACTCGTCGACCTCCTCCAGCCTCGCTCCCTGCAGCCCGTTCTCCACGCAGAGGCAGAGTGCTCTTCTCAAAGGCGATTGGGATAACCTCAGCCTTTCTCTTACGCCCTTCAGTGCCTTACCATCACGCTTAGAATAAGCTCCAAAGCTGTCCCGAGCCTCCTCGGCCTGTGCGTAGACCACACCCACTGCTGCCTCCCACCGCCAGCTGACCTGCCCGCTGGTCCCCCCCACAACCCAGACAGTCTCTCCAGAGTCATACGGGGCCACAGGAGGTCTCAGGAGCTGTCTGTTGACCTAACTGAATGGCAGAGGTGTGACGTCAGGGACTGTTTGGCATCCTCAGTGACCTGTACATAGGGGGCCCGTGGTGCCATTTTTAGTGCATGCAGCTGTGTGCATGCTGCGTGGTTGCAGAGTGAGGGCCTGGGCAAAGACGTCCACGCTGGTCCCGTGCTGTCCACACAGCTTTCCCGGGGCGGCCCCTGTTCAGACAGTGACAGACGCCTCTGATTTCTAATATCCTCTGAAGGATGATCCTTTAAATTCTCTGCTCCATGTCATGTCTGCCAGTCCGCGTTTCAGTAGTGAGGGGGGCAGGGGGGCTGGGGACAGAGGCCTTTGCCTCTGGGGAGAAGCTGCCCCTCAGTCTGGCTGCCGCCACCACGCCTGGCCGCAGCCCGGGAACTCAGCCCTCGGCGGACAGGTGGACAGTGGTGGTGACAAAGTGAAACGTTCATGGAAATGTCACTGAGCAAATTGACGCGCAGCTGGACTACAAGAAGGGAAACGGGGCGGGCACACAATGTTAACAGCTGGGAAGATCGTTTGCCACATTAACGACGTTTCCCGGCGCGCTGCTCTCGGGGACGCAGGGAGTCGGGATCAAATTCATTTTCTTGGTCAGTGAAGCTGAATGCGGAGGTGGCCCCCACTACACAGAGCTGATGAGTCACACAGCTTGTAAGCCCCCTGGCCCTGCCAGGAAGTGCCTGGGTGCTCGTGGTGGGGGGCTTTCCCCCGGAGGACAGGCTTGCGGCGGGAGCTGAACAGTTTTGTCGTCCTCATGCGTGCCACTTTTCAGAGCCGGGTGTGTGCCGCTTCGCCTGGTGTGGAGGCTAGGAAGATGAAAGGATGCAGCCAGTCTTCTGAGGCTATAGTCTGTCCAGGAGATGGAGTCGTAATACGTGCAGCACCGGGTTATAGAGACACTGCTAGAAATGCCCACGGTGGGAGGACAAAGGTCAAGGTGGTTGCCTTTGTGCTGGGTTGGGAATCGTGGAGGCTTCCTGGAGGTGGTGACACTTGTGAAAATTGATAACAGCTCAACATAGATGAACAGGTTACCCTGGGCAGAGAGGACAGCAAGAACAGTCGACTGGAGTTTGGAGAACTGTGAGCAATAGGATAAAAACAGGGTTTAGGGATGCAGTGGGAGGGTGCCCTGGGTGATGTGCCTGCTGAAATATCCAGCACCTGACTGGGAGGGGCTGGACGGGCAAAGCAAGGAGGGCTATCTCCTCCAAGGGTAGGCAGCCCCACCCGATCAGGCTTGTACGTGAGGAAATGCCTCTGGGCTGCGTGAGGAGGGGGATTTGGGCTTTACAAAAACCATTTTGATAGATTAAAGAGGGGAAACAAAGGTACAGAGACAGAAGAGGTGGGCGCCAATGGAGTTGTAAGTATTTTGTCTCTCTGGGGCCTGGGAGGTGAGACGTAAATCTGGAAAGGTCAGTGAGGACCACGTAACCCCGTGCTTCATCTCGATAGGGTATTTGGACTCGGTAAAGCACTGCGGGGTTTTAAGCAAGAGAGTGACAGGGCGAGATTTGTGTTTCAAAGTTCCCTCCGGCAGCGGCGTGGATTCTGGTGGGAACTGGAGGGAAAACGCTGCTGAGACAGGAGAGGAGGGGCAAGCCGCGCCGTTTGTTCAGCCAAGTGATGGCGGAGGTTGGAAACACAAGGGTTTGTGGGGCGAGTCGTGTCCCCGAAAAAGGCAAGTTCAAGTTCTAATTCCCTGTGTGTCTGAACACGACCTTTTTGTGAACAGGGCCTCTGATGTAACCATGTTAAGATGAGATCATACTGGATGGGGGCCCTGATCTGGTAACTGCTGTCCTTAGAGGAAGGGGGACGTTTGGACGCAGGCACACACAGGGTGACAGCCCTGTGGCGGTGAGAGCAGGGCGGGGGCCTGTGGTGGCCAGCAGAGGCTGCGAAGAGACAGGGAAGCTCCTTCAGAGGGAAGATGCCCACCCCCACGCCTGGATTTCAGAGCTTCCGCCGCCTCCTCTTCTCGGGAAGAAGGATCCTGTCACAGGCTGCTTTTCCTGCACACTCAGATCCCCGAGTCTGTCCGAATCCGCGTTTCTGGGCCTGGGGCTCAGGAATCTGCACTACATTTCAGTAGTCTCTCCCAATTCTCTTATGCTCACTTACTGTTGAGAACTACTAGTCAGCATCAAGAGAAGTAGTCCGCTTGGCTATACAATGAGCATCTCCAGCCCCCCTCCCCCACCCAGTCAGTGCAGGTAAATGCTGGGGATGAGCAGAGGGACTGGGTGGGGAGGGGCAGAGGCGGAAGGGCGCTGCAGAGCTCGGAGGCCTGAGGGACAACCCGAGGCCAGGGTAGCTCAGTCTCCAGGTCCGTGAAATACCGGAATATCTGTGGGCATTTTCTTCTGCTCACTTCGGGATGAGAGTTAATTCTGTAATTATCTCCACAAGCCGTGGGACAGGATGTCCTGACTTCAGCGTGCCTAATTGTGCTCACACGGGAAATGTCGAGTTTCTCACTGAGGTTAAAGCTAACTGGAACAGCCTCGAAGATCTCTTCTTTCTTTTAAATCTAACTTTAAGAAAATCTTTTTTTCCCACTGAATAATTCAAAAATTTAAAATTTGCATGTTTCAAACCTCTATCGAGCATTCCACTTTCCTCCCCAAATCAAACCACTTTAGAGTCCTTTTCAAAGTATTCTCTCTTGTGCCATTTTCTAAAGAACATGGTTGGAATGCAGCTAAGCAACTGGGTAGCCGAGTGTGAAAACGCCCAGAAAAGCAGCACAGAGTCCTGTCTCACTAACCAGCCGGGCAGTGCTGAGGGAGTGTCTCTGCTTATCAGACTTGTTTTTTTTTTTTCATTTTCCTTCCACCGGGAGCATCATCTCTCCCGCAGGAGAATGGTCACTCCCTGACACGGAAGGGTCGGTTAACGAATACTAGTGTGCGTGGTGGGTGCATTTCTTTATTCCTTCACCCACATCACTCTCGACGTGGGGGATCACAGTCACGGAAAACTCTCACCTGCACGAATCTTTGCTGTTTTGGTGGTGATGTCAGTGTTTCTCAGCACAAGGTAACTCGGAGATCTCCTGCACATGTGGGTGC
This sequence comes from Micronycteris hirsuta, assembly GCA_004026765.1. NCBI lineage: Eukaryota > Metazoa > Chordata > Mammalia > Chiroptera > Phyllostomidae > Micronycteris > Micronycteris hirsuta. Next base: position 24,927 of record PVJI01020666.1, on the reverse strand, counting down.
CTGTGTTGAGGCTTGAGCCTCTGTATTCCTGAGAAGGTTCCCGGTGCTGCCTGGGCTGTCAGTCATGACTGCCCTTTCCTACAAGAGGTCTAAGGCAGGGCCTGGATGTCACTTGTGACTGGCCAGATGCTCACCCACCCCATTCACTCTGCCTGGACACCAGGGGGCGCTAGATCCCCTTGCCACCTGGGCCATCAGGCTGGTGTCTGGCTGGTGGAACCGGGAGGAAGGAACAGACTCCTAATGGGTGAAGGTCCAGTGACACTCCTGATGCTCGCTCTCTGTTCGTCAGTGGGCTGTGAGCACAGCATCCAGGGAAGGATTCCGGGGGGCCTAGAACATGGTGGGTCCACAAGAGACAGGAGCTGCGATCCTGGAACCGCTCTTTAGAAAGCCAATTAATGCGTGGAATGCCTAATGAGACCATGACCTAAATAAGAAATAAACCCATGACAACAGCTGGTATGAATTGCCTGCCTAACACGACAGGTGTGATGAGTTACTGATGCCCTCGGCCTTGCGGTGGGCTGGCCAGGCAGCCAAAACTTCAGATAGACTTTAAATCGCTCTGCGTGCCTTCACGTGACAGACTGAGACACTCCCTGGAGCACGTCCATGTTTCCTGACAGCACCTCTTCTGTCTAGTTCCGCTCCTTCCTCAGTGTTCAGCAGTGTCCCGCCCCACTTACCATGACCAGTTCATGAGGCAAACGTTGGAAAGGGTCAGGACGCTTGGCTGTGTGAAGGGAACGTCGGCTGAGGTCGGTCGCCGGGTGGGGCAGAGGAAGCGCAGCCGCGAACAGGGCAGAGTGGACGGCAGAGGCCCAAGAGCGGCCTGGGCTCACGGGATCGATGTACGAGTGGGGAGTGGGGCTCGTGTGGGGAAGCCAGGTGGGTGTCGTGGAGTATTTGTGGTTCCCTGCTCCTGGCAAAGCAGTTCATCCAGCTAACGGGCCTCGCTTACAGCCCGTCCCCTGCCCACCTCCTCCTCGTGATCACAGGCAGGTTGCTGGCTCCTTTCCGATGGGATTTTTCAGTTCTCCTTGAATGTCCTGCGATGTGGGTTTTGTTCTCGGCCGTCAGACAGCCTGGCATGTAGCTGCCTTCCGGTGCCGTCCCGTCCCTGTGGGTGGAGCCTTTCGGGGACTGTGCTTCAAGGCAGAAACACACATACTTTATAGAAATTGTAGAATTCATAGACTCACTAATGTGGCACTTCTGTGTTTGGCCTCTTCGTTTTACAGCTGAGGCCTGAGAAGGGAAGGTCACCTGCTGCAGGTGAGCCTTACGGTGGGACTAGCCCCTCCCCGGTAAACCGCAGGGTGCTGTAGCCAGTACGAGCTCATTGTGTCCTGTGGAGAGCAGTGACCGTCCATGATGGGCTGGCGTCGTGGCCATGTCTGGTATAATGCCCGCCCCCCAGCCAAAAAGGTGCTGCATGAGTGGGTGCTGCGGAGATTAAAGTCACCACCTTTATTCGTTACGCTGCGGGTCTTCTCAAGCAGATGCGAGATATTTAGGGGGATGTCGGAAAACAACGAATGGTGTGTCACACTGAGCGGAGGAAGGGCCGCAGCTAGTCACCGTCTGATTCCCAGCGGGTAAAGTGGACACGTGTTCTCATTCGACTCTACAAAGATGTCATTACTTTATGAAGACTATTCAAAGAGGTGAGGTGGCACCACAGAGTGTAGGAGAGCAGGGCAGGGGTCACAACCCAAAGGAGGGTCGACTGTGAGGACCCCTTGCAGTTTGGGGCTCTGGATCTGAAGCTAGGGACTCGAAGACAAATCCACTCGGTTCTGCGTTAGGGTTCTTCACTGGCAACCAGAAGCTGGGGGTTCCTTCCTTCCTTCCATGGAGAAGGCCAGGAGTGTCTGCCTTTGAGGCATAAACAACATGCGATTCTTTTTGTTAACTAAAAACAAATAACCCTTCCATATAACTCTGTGGGAAAATAATAAGCTTTGAAACACAGTGTTCAAAGGACCAGAAGTGAGGACAAAAGCGTCAGGTTCTTTAGATTAAAAAAGGGAGCTCGGCACCTGCAGAAAACAGTGGGCTCTTAATGCTGGTGTCATGGTCTCTGCAACATGACGACTGTGTCAGCGGGCTGTGCCGTGCCCCGGCGGCAGTGCTCCCTGAAGGTCAGGGTCAGCCGGGGGGTCGCACAGCAGGGCGGGTTTTCACGGCGGGGGTCGGGCCGCACAGGCCTGGACTGAGTCTCACTTCCATTTGCTCATTGAGTAATTTGGGATAAATTGCTTGTCTCCCTGAACCCTGGATCTCCCTTTTCTGTTTTTCCTTCGCACAGAAGGAGAGTGTTCAAAATAGCCGACTTGCAAGGTGATGGAAAAAGTCAGGAGCGGAGGTCACTTTCCCAGGCACACGTGTACAGAGCTCCCACTGAACGGCTTGTCCGGAGTCACAGAGTCCATTAGCGGCGAGTGAGCACCTGGACCGAGTTTCTCGGACTCCCAGTCCATTGAGCTCTGCATCGTGTTTGATGCATTTGGACGACGTGAGGGTGTCAGAGGTGATGGAAGGAGAGTTGGAAACCCGCTGAGGAAGCTCGGCCCATCCCGTGTCCGCTGTGCTCCGGTGCCGGCTGTGAATGCTGCCTCCGCACCGCTCCCATCACTCTCCCCTGCCTCCCTCGCTCCACTGTCCCGCCTATCACCCGTATTCCAGGCTGTGCCCGGAGCCACCTTCCTAAAGTGAGCCTGACGTGTCTGTGCCCTCCATGGCACCCTGTCAGCTAAAAAGAAGGTGCGAGATCTTCGGTGAGGTGTCTTAGGCAGGGTCTAACTGGCAGGCGGAGGCCTCGTGAGTATTGAGTATGGGGCCTCTAATGCAGGGCACTGGTGACAGCGGTGGCCACAGGGGCAGAGGCAGCCCAGAGGTTAGGGACTGTGGGGCCCTGGGCCAGAGGGACAAGGGGAAGAAGCGTTGTTGCTGGCGCTCAGGGACCAGGGTGCCCTGAAACCTGGACCTGCCCTGGGAAGTCAGTCTGGGATGGAGGGAGGCCATGCGAAGCAGGGGAACCCCCTGGCTTTCCCCATCTGTGCTGCTCCCACCGCCTCTCCCCAAGTCTTGTCCTCAGCATGTGGGCGGGACCCAGATGACAGGGAGCCTGCAGGGCCAGCCTCACTGTGGCTCAGAGCAGGACAGGGTGGAGGAGGACCCACACCATGGCTTGTTAGACCCCTGTCCCTGTCTCTGGACACGGCCTCCAGGTCTGCCTTCTCTCTGATGCTCCACACACTTAAACTTATCAGCTGTCTTCCTGGAAGTTTCTCCTCCTCACCACCAAGATGCTGAGCAAGCCCTCTTTCAATTTTCCAGAATGTTACTTTACACATTAGCCCCTGTACAGAGACTTCCCTGAACGTCGGAGAAGCTGCCCGTCGGCCTCGCTGAATGAACTCGCGTTCATTTCCCATTCCTCATTCCCATCTGCATGTCCTGTGTGAAGTCAGGACTACATCAAGGGTTCTCCACACTGAGCACAGGGTCGGGTACGTAGTAGGTCCGCAACACGTGTCTGTAGCGTGGACAAGTGAAGATGACTCTAAACTCAGCAGTTCAAAGGCACGGTTACTGGACTCACATGAGATTAGATTTGCTGACATCCAGTGACCCCCTGCATCGGTACGAGGGCTGGCACGGCCAAACACTGCAGACCTGTGGCGGAGACAGCAGACGTCCATGTCTCGTGGCTCTGTCAGCTGGGAGTCCAAGGTCAGGGCGCTACCAGGCTGGGTTTCTCCCGAAGCCTTTCTTTCTGGCGTGGAGGGGGCTGCCTTCTTCCCGTGTTCTGTGTGTGTGCACCTCCCTGGTGTCTTTCTCTTAGAAGGACATCAGTTGTACTGGATAAGGTCCTCACCCTTAGGACCTTAATTACCTATTCGAAGACTCTATCTCCAAATGCAGTCACTTTGGGAGTGGGGCTTCAGCCTAGGAGTTTTGGGGAAACAGCTCCGTCCCTAACGCCACCCCTCTAGGGGATATTAGAGGGTCTCAGATGGGCCTTGTCAGGGCGTTTAGTCCTCGAATGATGGACCTTTGTTCTGAGTGCCCTGGGCCCAGGTGTTGGCAGCTTCCTTCAGCTTCCCACCGTCCCCCTGTGTCTGCATCAGCGAATCACGCCTCCCAGGCCACTCCAGGGCTTGCAGCCCTCGCCACGCTGCTCTGAATTTCCCTGTCTGGCAATTCCTTATCGCCTCAGACTTCAATAATGATCTCAGCTTGAGATAGGGGAAAATAATGAGCCATTCATTCACATTCAAGACACTAATTAAAAAGGCACAGTTTTGTTTTCATGAGTTGTGCTGATGACTTAATTACAGCCAGGCTGTGCGAAAGAACGAAGGTCTCATGTTGAGGCTTCAAAGTGACTGGAACTTAAAAGCACCCGGTGATCGCCACGAGCATGTGGGAGGACAGGGACAGAGCAGGGAGGAGATGACACCGTGGGCCTTGCAGGTCTGGCTCTGGGTCCAGTGCTCATCGTGGGCGGAGTGACCCCACACAGAGCCCTGCTCTCTGGGCCTGTTTCTTCCTGAAGGAAAACGATGGAGGTGTTGGACCGTCCTCACTTACCGCCTGCTGTGGGGTCGTCTCTTTGGTGGCCACCTGCCAACTGCTGCCTGGTGAAGGCCCGGCCCCGCCCATCTGTGGTGACACTGTTGTGTTCCCTCATCCGAATGGCCGCCATTAGGGCGAGGGAGAACTTTGCAGGGTGAAAAGCTGGAGCCACGGGGAACGGGCACAACTAAAGAGGGAAAGGATGGGCGGACACGGAGCCCTTCCTCACACCAAGAACTCCCCCTCGTCTCCTTCAGCCTTTTCCCCTGGGGTGGGAGCCGCGGCCCTGAGCTTAAAGGGGAGGACTTGGGCTGGGCGCTTGGGTGTCTCAGTCTGCGGAGACCCCGATTGCTTCTCTCTGTGGTGGCTGGTGGCTGTGACCCGCAGATTTGTGCACATCTGTAAAGTTGTGGTCACTTCATTTCATGTCCTGTTCCTCTCCATTCTCTCTGCCTGGGTGGATTTATGCATTCGCATTTCTTCCCTGATAATTTCCTAGGGCTTCCTTCTGTCTTGTTTTACCATAAGTATTCTTTCTATATTTTAGAATTAAAAAAATTTATTGCTTTTTAAGACTATTTCTCCAGAACAGTTTTAGGGTCACAGGAAAACTGAGAGAAAGGTACAGAGATACCTCCTACCCACCCGTATCAGTGTCCCCTGCCAGAGGGGTACATTGTCCAGCCTACGCGGACACATCAAAATTAGGCAAAGTCAGAGTTTCCATCAGGGCTCACTCTCGGTATGCACTCTGTGGGTTTGGACAAACAGAATGACAGGCAGCCGCCCACTGGTGTGGTGTCACGCAGAGTGTCACTGTCTCCCAGGCCCGCTGCCCTGCACCTTGCCATCTGTCTCCACACCCAGTCCCTGGCAACCTCTGATTCTTCAGGTGTCTTCATACTTTCTCCCCTTCTAGAATGTCATATAATCATATAATGGGAAACCCACAGTCTAAGGACTTTGCTTCCCTCTCCTTAGTTAGAAAATGAGCTGTTTCTTTGGGTCTCAGGGTCAAAAAATCTGGGTGTTTATCTTTGTCACCAGGAGAAAGCAGCTCCGAATCAGAATCTGACTTAGTGCAGTTTATCTCCGAGTCACTCGTTCGTGGTTTGTCTGTAGTTGAAGTGCTCGTGTTCCGGCCGGGAGACCCCTGTGTCTGGTTTGTGTTTCCTCTTCCTACGGAATGAGAGTGTCACCACTAGAGCCATCGCTAATAATGATCATCTGTATCGATTAGCTACTGCCACGTAACAAATTACCTCAACTTCTAGTGGCTTCGACAACCGTAAATATTAATGGTATCTTACAATTTCTGAGAGCTGGCTGCTTGGAAGTGACAAAGCTGGGTAGCTCTGGATTAGGGTCTGTCGTGGGTTTGCAGCTCAGGTGTGGGCTGGGGCTGCCATTCTCCAAAGACTCGATGGGGGCAGGACCGGAGGGTCTGTTTCCATGGCGCTTCACTCATGTGGCCAGCACGTCGGTCCGGGCAGTGGGTGGGAGGCTCAGTTCCTCACCGTGCTGATCCCGTTGTAGTAGTGTGGGAGGGTGTCCTCATGACACGGGGCTGCCTTCTCACACAGCGAGCCTTCCGAGAGAGCAAGGTGGAAGCCGGGATGGCTTTGGTGGCCTAACCTTGGCGTGTGGCCACTCAGGTCACGTCAACAGTACCCCGTTGTTTGTGTGGGCCCAGCCTAACCATGGGAGAAGTCTCCCCACGGGCTTGAGAGCCAGGCAGCATCAATTACTGGGGGCTGCTTTGGAGGCTGCTACCCTAACCAGCATCATACATTTCTGAGTGAAGGAATGACTGAAGAAATAAGAAATACACAAACATTTAAGAAAAATGCTGTCGAGACAGATCTTCGAGGGGACGGTTGCCTTTGTGGATGTGCTTCCTTCACTCTTCACGGGCCACACTGTGGTTTTGAGTGGGGAGTCGGCAATGATAATTTTTATCTGAACTTTACGTCCATTAACACGGTAATTACAAGATGGTAACTACTCTCACATGATAATTGATCGTAACTGCTTCCTGCTTTAATTGTTATATAAACAAGACTGTGCAATAAGAATCCAAATATTCCCTCAAAAGGAAAAAGACCATCAAAGAAGAGAATGTGTCAGATTAATTTGCAAGCTGACAGGGCGCTAACGCATTGAGCCCGCGTACCGACAATGACCCGCGCAGCAGCTGCCCGGGCTTGGCACTGCTCGGAGCTGGCAAGGGTCACGGTGGGAGCGAGGGCACCCGGCCAGCTGGCCTCGGCTCTGGGCCGCTGCCGCCCAGCTGCCCGCCACAGTCATGCCCAGGCATGCGGGTGTGTAAAGGCTGCCAACGTGAGAGACCCAGCAGGCTCGTTGGGGGAAGATGTCTTTTCTCTGTTGCTTCCTGTGCCTTCCAGAAAGATGGGTTCAAAGCACATGGGGAGGGAACAAAGGCTCGGGTTGGTTCTTGAGGTGAAGGCCTCTGGAAGCTAAGGGGGAGGAAGTACAAGCCGGGCAGGCACTTAGTTCACGGACACAGGTGAGCCCACGTTTGCTAGAGAGAGAAGGGGCTGATGGATGAGGCGGGTGAAGCTCCCAGAAACCCCACTGACTAGTAGGGAAGTGGCAGGTGGAAATAATTAATAGTGTGTCCAAATGCAGAGGAAATACAAGAAGATACAAAAGAAAGACATGCTACCCAAGACCAGGAACTTTGAAAAGCTGAGGGAGACAACATCTCGAGGGCCTCCCCATAAAGGTCTCTGTCCGCCCTGTGCCCTTGAAGATAGGGGCCTCAGTGACGTCAGTAGCAGTTTCTGCTCAGAATCCATGGCTGACAATTCCCTAAGTGGGAGCAATGTGGAAACCAGGGGGAAGATAATACCCTAAGGAGTTGGCAGCTCAGATCTAGGCAATTCCAGTGAGGAGGCAGCGTCAAACACATTGGGGACAGGAGAGCGAGGGCTGCCCGCAACTCTGTGGAGGTGACTTCACATCAGCATCTGCACTCACTTCATTCTGAGCTGGGGCGCCCGACATGCGGGGCTTGGAGGGAAAGCAGATGTGGAGAGTTCCGAAGGTGCAGGATGGGGAGGGAAGGCGTGTCGAGTAAGAGCTGATGTCCAGGAATGCCACCACTGCACGGTTGGAAACTTTGCTCATGGGGACAGCCTCTCCAATGCTCCTCTCTGGGAGATGAGGAAGTGAGCAGCAGGGCCCCCCGGACGCGGTGACAGGGCTCTCGTCCCCTCTCTGGGATGCGGTTCCCAGTTGTGTTTGGTTTTATGAACCCTGGGCAACAACCGTCATTAGACTGAGCGATAACTTGGCCGAATAACTTGGCCAGGATGATATTTTACTGAATCCCCCTTTTTTCTCCACTTCCCTTCTCCAGTTTCCTCTTTGGTTGCAATGACTCTCAGGAACATCATTTGGCTAGGCAAAATTGTCTAGAATTGGGGATTTATTTGTTTTCCAAGTTTCATGGGCTGTGGTGATCTTACGTGGTTTATTAACAGTGTGGTCTCCTGGTTAATGCAGCGAGGCAGAGACGTGTTGACTGTGGTCCTGAGTGAGCAGATTCACGAGCAGCCCAGACTGGATGCCTACAGGCACCTTGACTCGCTCGTACCTCTGAGCAGGTATCCAGGCCGAAGTTGAGCCTAATATAACAGCAGTCGGGCTGCTGAGTTTTCGCCTTTGATTTCCTTTACTTGCCGGTGACTAAGTTAGTGTTAGCTGCTGTGACAAGCCGACCCCGGACTTTTCACACGAGACAGACTTGGTGGTGGTGATGCACGGTGACTGCTCTGGGCAGCCGTGTGGGAGCGCAGGTGGGTGGGAGCTTTCTCACGTGGGTGGACGGCCTTTAGGGTCATGCTTGGTGTCAGTCCGCAGCAGGTGGGGGGAGAAGTGGGAGAGACAGTGGAAGCTCATGTCCAGGCTTTTGTAAGGGTGGCCTGGAAGTGGGTGCACGTATTGCTCCTGTCCCCATGTCATTGGCCAGATCTCAGGTATTCGGTCACACTTAGAAAGGGAAGTGTCGTTGGCAGCCGCTTTCCAGCAACTATATCTTACGAATGTGGAGTCCAGGTCCCTTGTGGACGGACAGCTTTGCTGTAGCCTGTAGACTTCTGGTTTACAAAGGCAAGGTCATTCGATTTGGCTCTTAATTTCTTTAGACCTTAGATTCTTCAGGTTTATGTTGCAAAAGGATTTTACTTCAGGAGTTTAATATTTTTTACTACAAATATGATCATGGAAATGGTTTTTCTTCAACTTTGGGACATTTCTGTGTGGTTGGTTTGAAGTTATCAGAGTATCTTTCTGCATTGTTCAATTTTATCACAGAATCTACAATGGACTGCATTAAACAATTTGCCTGAACCTAACTGGAGGGTGGAAAAAGAATTAGGAGTGTATTTTCAGCTTACATACAAAGGTTTTTTGGAGCTTATGTAATGAACTGATTGTTTGGACTATTTCTGAACCTTTCGGGGGCAAAATCGGAACTACCCGTCTGTGGTTCCAGAGTGACCCACAGTGGAACAGTGGCTGGTATTGGAGGTGAGGACCTCCCCCGAGGATGGAGCCTCATCCCTGAGGGACTAAGAGAGCCCCACCCTGGGGCATTCCTGGGGGGGTCACCTGTTTCTCTGACCCTCCTTTTGCTTTCTGAAGACTTCCTTAGAGCAGTACTGCTGGCCCCTTCCTCACTGAGCACTGGGCCCAAGGGGCCCTGAATCCATTCTTCCTTGCATGGGGGTGCACCTGCAAAGAGAACGCCCTCCTACCTGGGCCCTCTGGTAGAGAGCATAGGGTGGCGAGGGCCTGCCTGTTGGAGGGAGGCAGTTTCAGTTTGATAGAGCATCATGAAGCTTGTTGGTTGCCATGTCCTCCTTCCGCATCGTCAGTGGTAATTGAGCTGGCACTGTGATTGCATTTGCCTAACTCCATGTGACCATGCGTCGGTTGGTTTGAACTTGAGGCCTGTTATTTTTTGACCCCATCAAGCGATGACTGTGGACTGGGTTGGGATCTGGGCTCTTCAGTTTCCAACCTGTGTAGCGCTGAGAAGTTTGTGTGGTCTCTCCGGACTTTAGTGTCCTGCCCCTTTAAGAAGGAGTAATAATTACCTCTCTACAGTCATGTCGTGAGAATTAGATACGACAGTGGCTATAAAGAGCCCTGTACAACACCTGGCCTGCAGCAAGGACTCAATGAATTGTATCTTTTATTATTATGACAAACTTCTCAGGGTTATCTTATATCATGTGTGCTGGGAAATAATTACCTTTCAATTTCTGGGGGGTTATTCATGGTGACATATGATGCATTATCTACAAATACCAGAAATTAAAATTTCAACGTGGGCAGCGACAGTGGCTCAGGAGGCGTGGGGAAGGGCTGCATGGTGGGCGGCCCCCAGCACAGAGGCCGGAGCGCGCAGCTCGGGCTCAGAGCTCTGGTGGGCTCTCATCCTGCCCCTCCCGTCCTGCCTGCCCCTCCACCATGTCTGGCGCTTGGCACCTGCGCACTCAGGTTATTACTTGTGGAGAGAGGCTGATGGTATTCAAGGGGACTCGGGTCCGGTTACCCACATAAGTACTGGGATATGGAGGGGGAGGAAGGAGGACCACCAGCCCCCTGGCCAAGGAGACCCGGGCCTTGGAGGCTGCTCTCTCATTCAGGTCAGCGTGTCAGAGACAGGCGGCGGGGAGAAGGTAGACGCGCGACTTCGGTGACCCTCCCCCAGGGAGCACAGCCCCGTGCACAGTGGCACACTGCGCAGTGGGGTGAGCGAGTTCTGCGGTAGCTGGGAAGGATTGGCCGAGGCTGGCACTTTCTCCGCACAAGGAGCGGGAGGAGCTGTCTCCTCCCTCCAGAGGACGCTGGGGGAGAGAGGACCTCGGCCTGGGGTTGGGGGTATGGGTTGGGGGGAGCTTTACAAAGAAGATGGCCCGCACAACGGGTTGCTGTGGCCTGATGTCCAGAGCAGGGAGTCACAGATGTGGTGGCGGTATGTTGTTCTTACTCGAGACTACTGCTCGCGTGTTACGTGATGAAGCAAATGAGTGGTTCTGTGATGTCCCAGTGCTGCCTTTTTAAATCTCATCAAAAATACGGATGCTCGGCATGGGAGAAAAGAGATACTAATGTAAGTTAAGAAGTCTAAGTAAAAACCATGAAGCTTGGAATTTGAATCAAAACTAGAGCTATGTGTTTGCAATGTGTTTTATTACTTTTTTTTAATCCTCAACTGAGGATGTGTGTGTGTGTATGTGTATATATTTTATTGGTTTCAGATAGGGAGGGTGGGAGGGAGGTCCCTGGGAAAGAGAGAGAGAGAGAGAGAGGGAGAGACTGACTCATTGGCTTCTTTCTGTGCATACCCCGAATGGGGATCAAACCTGCAACCTAGGTATGTGTTCTGACCAGGACTGAACCGCAGCCTTTTTGGTGTAAGGACGACGCTCCAACCGACTGAGCCACCCGGCCAGGGTGATGTGTTTTGTTTTTAAGTACTTCCCAGCCTGGTCCTTTGAAAAGACAGAAGAGTCACCTGTCTAGGGGCACGAGCATTCCTACGGCCGAATTGTGGTTTCAAAATACGGTTTCTCACAGAAGGACCCAGAGCTTCTTAGAAATGTTCAAGATGAGCCTTATGCATATTTCAAATGAGAGGACAAGGAAGTCATACAATCGCTAGGGTAATGTCTAAAGGACACAGGACCCAACTTGAAGTGGCCCCCACTGGCTGGAGACAGGGCATTCGAGTAATAGTCGGGGACATCAGGGGAATGAGATACCCAATATGTTTAAATCCTGAATTTACAGTGACACCAACCAAAACCGGGTAGGTCACCTGTTGTTAGCTGTCAGCGAATCCACTTAAGGTTTGAAAAATGATAAAGGAAAGGACTCAGACATTCCTTCTGCCTTTTCTCTATGGCCGAGTCAGTGAGTTACCAAATAGCAACGAGGGGAAGTTTTTCTGGATAAAACTATCCCAGCTAATTTGTGAAGCACAGATGATAAAATAGAGTATCACCATTTTTCAAACGGTCATTGACCTGGGCACTGGATGTCTGTGGCTGCTGTGTCACAAGACGTGTGTGTCCTCTGCGGGCAGCCACAGAGCCATCTGCGGAGCGGTCTTGTCCAAACCCTCAAATCGGAGTGTGGTCAACTGTTCAGATCCAGCTCTCGCTTACAGGAAACACGACGAGAGGAAAAAGTTGATGAACCTGTGGGCACAGGGCTATCAAAGCCCACTAACTGCAGCCATTATCAAAATGCAATCTAAAATACTCAGAGAAAGTGGGAAAAGTGTATTTAGTCACGTACTTGTGCTATCATTTTGACAATAACAAAACCACGTGATACCAGAATAGTCTTGGAAAAATCAAGAAGCTAAGTTTTTCAGATAAATTAGTATTGGATGTCTAGACAACTATTGGCACTTGATGGAGTTTTTTTTTTTCTGTTTGCAGTTTGTTTGTTTTTTTAATTTTTTTCCATTACCATTTAGTCCCCTTACACCCACCTCCGCCCTACCCCCCGCAGTCAGCACACTGTTGTCCATGTCCATGAGTCCTGTTTCTGTTTTTCTCGGCCCCTCCCCCCTAGCCTCCTCCCCCTTAGCGGTCATCCTGCCCTCCATCTTTGAGTCTGTCTCTGTTTTGGGTTAGTTTAGTTTGTTCATTGTGTTCATCGACGGTTGGTTCTCATATTGGGTCACTTCCTCGCGGAAAAGATAAGGGACGCGAGTGCTGCCTGCGCTCCAGTCGAGCCCGTGGATCTGACCTCTGGGGCCTCGTCTCAGCTTTGCTTGGAGGAGCGGGAGGTGGGACTGTGATGGCTGCCTGTGCTGCAGTTCCCTGGCGAGGTCGGAGATTTGTCACCCGACAGAGGCTAGTGACAGAATATCATTTTTGCATAGTGCATTCTACTGTCTCAAACAAAACAAAGCATTTTATGCGTTGATTTTCATGATTCTCAGGAATTACATGTAGAAAGTCAAGGTAATTGGTCCCTTTTCATGGCTGTAGAAGCTGAGCCAGCCGTTGAGACTTGCCCCAAACTACACAACCTGGCCCCGCTCTCCTGACCCTCTGTCCAGCCAGTGGTCCTGGGTCAGCTGGCCCCAGTGACCCATCGCACACTCTGCTGGCCTCCCTCCTCACCTTGGGTCCCAAACTCTGTGTCTAATGGAGGAAGGCAGCTCACTGAGACCTTTCCTGGTCTGCTCTAACCCTGCCTTACCTGCAGCCATCCAGTGATGAAGGAATTAGTCTAATGAGGAAGAAGACAGGAAGGAGGGGGTGGGGAAGGAAGGAAGGAAAGAAAGGAGGGGCGAGAATGTACTCGTCATTGAGGAAGACACATTTGCAAATACTGCACTTTTACAACTAGGCATTTTCTCAAATATCAGCAAAGCCTGGGGCTTGACTTTGCTGTCTCCGTTTCACAGACGAGAGGATTGAAGGGCAGGGGCAAGCACATTGCCAAGAGCCTCCAGCTCTGAACTGCAGAGCCGGGACTTGGCCCCAGCAACACCCACTCTTCCATCCAGCACTCAGCCTCCGCCTCCGTGCCCTCTGGGGCTCCCAGCTCAGCCCGCAGCTGGCGCCCACACTCTGGGATCGTCTGGGCACGAGCTCCATGCTCAGCAACTGGCGCTCAGCTCCAAGGGTCCCTTCCGCTGTTCCTTGGAAACGGCAAGTTCTGTTTTTAGAAGAAAATTTGTCAAAGGCATCATGTTTCTGGGCTGACAGCAGAGAGAACTTCTGTTGGCTTCCATCTGGGAGCCGAGCATTGCAGATGGGAAGACTTGCTGCAACCTTGAAGGGTAACATAAGAAGGTTGACTAAAAAAGGAAGAGAGCAAGCCAGGGCTGCCAGGCAGCACCAGACATCGGGCCCCTTTGACCACCAAGGACAGCTGGGTGGACCGGCTCTGCGCTGGCCCTACCTCCCCGTCCGGGAGACGCAGTGGCGTCCGTGTGTAAGGTGATTAAAGCTGCGGATTTTGGGCAAATACCACTGACTGATATCTGGGAGTGATATAAACGCTATGTAGGCAGAATACAAAATCACAAAGTTTGTTAGAAGTTTTAAATATTTTTCAGATGCAGTGCAGATCTAGAGAGCTTAGATGACTCGCACAGTGTCACTTGACAAGCAGGTGACAGGCAGCTTGTGCCAGCGCCCAGGGCTGTTGGAAGCGCCCACCCCGTTCTAGCCTGGGCAGGAATGGTCAGAGTTGCTATTGGCCAGCGAGGTATTTCTCTCCGCTTCAGTTTTCACATCTTTAAATGGGGCATAATGCGACCTGCCTTTCTGAATTGACAGGGTTGCTTAAATCATAAACAAATACAGACCTCCACTTCCCAGTCTGGTGGGAAAGGAACTTGGAAGTCCTCTCTCACATATACACAAGAAAAGCTGAGCAAATTGAAAATCAACATCTCTCAGATCCCAGAAAACCGAGGGCATAGGGCAGAACACTATCCTCAAATTGGAGACTGGTAGCTACAGAGAATTACAGCTTACTGGAGCAGGAAATGTCACAGAAAACATGTCAAACTATATTAACTGTATATGTTTTCTATGTATACATAGGAAATACAATATATAGAAAAATAACTATATGTTTTTCCTCTCTCTCTATATTTTTATATATCTTATCACCTCTGATTCACAAATGAATCTGAGTGAAATGAGGAAACGGAGAAAAGCCGATCGAGATACACATGGGACCCCGAGCATCACCCAGCTCCTGGCTCAGGGATCTCAGTGATGTGGTCCCGTGTTACAGCCGCGTTCCTGTCAGCAAAACTCGGAAGATCCCCCTCCTGCATGCGTTGCCTTTGCAGTCCCTGCCTGGGGCAAGAGGAAGGCTGAGGCGCAAGGGGTGCCTTGTTCCCCTTCGCCCTTCCCACACAAGCAGAGCGCCCTTGTAAACCGTTTACAGCGTGGCCCAGAGATGTTTGGAGCCGCCCTGTGATTTGACACGTGACCTGTGTTGAATCAGAAGGAGCCTAATCAAAGAGCCAAGGTCTTCAAGAAAGAATGTAGACATTCATTCACACCTCTGATGGTCGTGGCAGGGCAGCTCTGTTGCACTCTGAGGAAACGTCCCGAAAGGCAGACTCTCTGCTCCCCGGGGCTGGCTCTGTCCAGCTGCTCACGTGCCAGCCCCAGGGTCTCTCACCAGCCTCAGCTCCAGCCCGCCCACCCCAGCTCGCCTCCCCCATTCCCTCCTGGCTCTCCCTGGGCACAGGTTTGGTTCCCTTTCTTCAGTACCCCTGCCCACCCTGTCCCTTTCCGCTTAGTGTGTCCCTGTCTGCTCAGGCCCTGGACGCTTTATTCTGAAAGCCCGGGCCAGCAAGCTGGAGACAAGAGTGCTTCAGGAGCCGGGAGGAAGAAGTCCAAGGATCAAACATGGCGTCTCTTCAGCAGACGGAGGGAGACATTCTCACCGGTTCAGAAACCCCGTCCCTCCCAGATGTGTGGGAGGAGGCCGAAAGATTTCTGGCTGACAAGGAATTACAGTTCTAAAAACCGTGCAAAAAAAGTAAATTTCACCACTTTTTTGACCGAGGCTTTTTGAAAAGTTCAAAAAAGACACACGACATTTTAAAAAGCCCATTATGATTCAGAACCTTGCTTACAGAATGTTAATAAATCATCTACTTATCAGTTACTTCTGAGGCACTTCATTCAGTTCTCATAGTTGAGTACCCGTTTATTTCATGTAATTAAAATACTTACGTGTGGAAAATGACCCTGGACTTTATACTGAGGTTGACTTACACATACTGAGATCACCTTTGAAGTCTTAGACGTTTTCTCCACGCTTCCATATAACCGCGTACTCAGGCCCCGGGGGAGGGAGGAGGGCCCACAGCTCCCCTGGTTTACATTGCTGGGTGTGGGTAGGTAGGGCAGGGAGCTGCTAACCGCCCTGAGTTACCGAGTATGAAAACGGCTGATGTGCCGCTTCTGTAAACACAGGAACAGGAAGGGCTCAAAACAAGTAAGAGCTCCTAAGGAAGAAATGGCTTTTGAGATTTAATCCCCAAACTAATAAGCAACATGCACAACACACTCCCTCTGTCTTGGAGGACATGCATGGCCATTGGAGTAACCATTTAAAATCACGACTTTTATAGTTATTATAACAAGTTAACTCACATCCTCAAAGCTTTGGAGCTTGTCTGGTGCAGTCACAAAAATCTCACTTTATCTTCACTGAAAGTCCGTGAGCTAGAACTTTAAAAAATACTGTTTTGAATAATGCAGGTTAGAGGGGTGAGGAGCCGTGCCCAAGGCAGCGGAACCAATGTAGAGGGGACAGCCCAGGTCTGGAAGGAGGCCTCGTGACTCTAAGTCCCGCACTCTTTTCCGCCCTGCGAAAGGGGATCAGCTGGCTGATTGGGAATCTTGAGTGATTTTGTGGAGGTGACCACTGAGCTGAGTTTCTGTAGAATGGATTTCTCCCTGGTGCATTGCCGCCCTGAGACCCTATGGGGCCAGCGCGCCCCCGGCTGTTCGGAGTCTGCGACTCCGTTTGTGCTGCCACATCGCCCTGCAGCAGTGTGGAGCTGTCTGCGCTTTTAGACTCACCGTCTTATTCGACCTCCAGACGCCTCTGAGATGAGGGTGGCAAGGAGTTTTATTTTCACTTAGTAGGGGAAGACCCTGGAACAGAGAGACAGGCAGAAACGCACACTGAGTCAACAGTCGAATCACCACGGCAACGACGCTGTCCTCACTGTGCCTCAGGACCCCGACTCCGTTCGGAATCTCGGCATTTCCGGTGGTGACTAGTGAACTCGCTGCTCATGGGCTCCCCTCCTGTCCAGTGACCCCCGTCATGCCCCACCCCAAACTGAAGGTATGCATGCAAGAGAAGGCCCACAGGATGGACCACATAAAGCAATGAGACATTCTCTTTGAAATGCGGAAGCCAAAAATTTTGGCTAGAAAAATTATTTGCCATACAAAAATTTAATAGTCACTTGATAGCAAGAGATCAGTAAGAAAATGAGAACCAGCTCAACAGGGAAAAGCCATGCACTGAGCAAGAGATGCAAAGTCCCAAGAAACTAGGGGGGAAAAGCTCAACCACTGAATTATTAATAATCAAACCCAACCAAACCCAACAATTGATGTAACCCAGGTCTGGCACACGGAAGCAAAGTAGGCGACATTGGTGAGAATACAAACTTCCAAAAGGCAACTTGGCCATGTCTGTTGACGTGAAATGCCCACTTCCACTGCTCCAGCACTTCCACTCACGCGTGAGTTCATTCCTTCAATAATTAAAATTTATCTTTCGAAGGCCACCCTGTTAGATGTGGGAGACACAGACGTGAATAAATCTAAGTGCTGGCTTTCCACTCAGTAAACAAGAAAATACATAATGTTAGATACTAACACGTGGTCTAGTTAAAGCAGGAGCTGTGCCTGCAGATGATGAAGCCAGAAAAGTTCTCTCGGGGGCTCTTGGCGAGGGTCAGTCATGGAATTTTCCGGGGGAACTTTGCAAGCAGAGAGAAGAGCAACAGAGAGGTGCTGAGCTAGAAGTGCACTTGGCTTGTTTCGGGAACAGCCATAAGCCAGTAGGGCTGGAATAATGGCTTGTTTGCATAAATATCTGCATAATTGTGAAGAAATGGATTGATGAAGATTTCTGTGTGGTTGTCATTCCACATGGTAAATGTCCACCCTTAGGAGACAGAGTAAATAAATGACTGCGTGCGCAGCAGTCAGACGCCCTGCAGCTGCCAGAGCAGAGCGCGGTAGGTCTGAGCGCCAGTGTGGACAGACAGTGCTCGCGGGGTACTGCTGATCGGAGAAAGGAAAGGTCACAGGCTAGGCTCTCTGCGTGTAAGACAAAGTTATATACTTGTATACTGTAGATATACAAATTATCAACTTAAAATAACAATGAACTAGGCCTTGGTTATAATTAAGAAGCAATGAGTATTCCAAACTATTTGAAAATCCATAAGAGTGAGTGGACGTGTTAGCATTGGGCCTTTAAGGAGGCAAAATGCTGGTTAGTCAAGGTCATTTCAGTGCCTTTGCTTCTACCGTTTCTGCCTTCAGATGCCTCCTCCCTTTTCCCTTCCTGGTGAACTTGTCCCAGTTCCACATGCTGGTTGAATCCTTCCCAACGCTTACAGCAGAGTCGTGTCCCCCAGCGGCCCTTTGCCTGCAGTTTAGCATTGTCACGCACGTGGTAACTCAGAGCCCACACCCTGACAGACCAGGGGCCGCTGTGGACGCCCCTGCCTTGGAGCCGCACCTGGGAGCCCCACCTGGGAGCCCCACCTGGGAGCCCCACCTGGGTCCGCAAAGCCTGCTGCAGGAGTTCCAAGTGAAGGAATGAACACACAAATGAACACGGACACAGGTCCTAAGATGAGTCTTGATTGGCGTTTACATAATGGTCACACCAACAACTGTCTGAAGTTGGCAGCCACGTACTTACTTCTGTGTCACAGGTAGGAAAACGGGGGCTCAGAGCACGTCCGCGACTTTGATGTCACGGTCCTGTAGGATGAGCTGTGGAGACTTCCTGTTCACGCTGGGACCCTTGAAACCCGGCTCAGTGTTCAGATCCACCCTCGATGACAGGAGCCTTTCCCTCGATCCTGTGTTGTCTCCCCTGCGTGTTCTGATTGTTGAACGAGATCGCTGGTGAGTGGTGTTTGCAACACAGAAGCAGCGTCAGTGAGGGGCTTGTGTAACGTCTGCTTCATCCACCTGGGGAGGCCAGCGACTGCAGCCAGAAGAGCTCTGGCCATGGAGTTTGGGTGGAATTCCTGTTTTGGTCTCGCGGTTTGCCTGATGGGAACTTAACGAAGACGTCCAAAGTCGTTCCACAAAATTCATGTCTGCTGCCTGGTGTCAGAGTTCCTGTTCCCCCCATTTTCCGTAATTGCTGATATTGCCGGACGAGCGCCTGGGTGTGACATGCATCTCATTGTCTTCCTCCATTTCCCTGAGGGCTGTGGCAATGCAGGTGTGACACTGCCCGGGGCTGGGCCGAACCTCGTGGGGGAAGGGCACGGTACTCACATCAGACGCTAGATGCAGACCTGGGGGTCCTGGGTCACCCACACTTACGACCAGCTGGGTATGGGTCAGGGGGTTCACCCTGCCCCTTCCTTCTGCCGTTCACCAGATGACTTACAGAACTCAGGGAAGCGCCGAGGTGTGATTAGAGGGTGATTGCATAAAGGGTGTAAATCAGAACCAGCCGAAAGAAGAGACACTCTGGGCGTGGGGTCTGGGAGGGTGTCAAGTAAGAAGCTACTGTGTCCTCTCCCCCAGAGTCAGGATGTCACCTCCCTGCCCCTCTTTAAGCACCTAGGCTCTGTGGGCTGTGGGAAGAGAGGTGAGGTGTTTGTCAAAAGCCCAGGGACTGGGAATAGTGCAGTACATGCTGTAGAAGCGGATTTAGAGTCCCTGCCATCATCTGGAAATCTCCATTAGAAACCGTAAAACGGCCCCTGCTCTCAGCCCCAGAGACTGGGCTCCTCCCCTTCCTCGGGCTCCTCCCCTTCCTCAGGCTCCTCCCCTTCCTCCATCTCCTGTGGCCTACCCAACCCTCCCCCCCACAAGCCCTCAGGCCCTTCCTGTTTCCTCTGTGACCAGGTTGGGAGGGTGGGACAAAGATGACCAGCAACAGCCACGCTGTCTTCCACTTACCAAGTGCTCAGTTCCCTATCCCGTGGTACAGGTTCACGGTCATGATCTCATTTAATCCCCCAGCTCCCTGAGTGAGGATTACTGTTCCCACTGCTGAGCGACAGCACTGAGGCCAAGCAGGTTTCACCAGCCTGGAGCTGCGAGCCGCAGCCGCCCACCGTGACGCTGGCGTGTCCTGGTGCTCGAGTCTGCTTGACTTCCAGTGCAAGTCTCCTTTCTCGGCGCAGCGCTGCCTGATAGGCCCAGGTGGGGCTGGCACACACATGGAGCCAGAGGGAAAACCAAACAGCCACCGCGCCTTCAAGAGAACTGTCGGTGGCAGAGGTATTGGGGGTGAGACGCTATTTCTTGGTTGCCCTCTTTTACCAGCACTTGGGGAAATCTCTGCTAAAGAAAGATCACGGGCTTTGGAATCAGAGAGACAGACCTGGGGCAAGGCGCTCCAGCCCCGGAGCCTCTGTTTCCCCATCATAAAAAAGGGATAATGCCATGTGTCCGGTAGTGCCTCTGGGGGATCCACAGGGCATGCTGTACACAGCATCCAGTGGATAAGGGCGGGGCAGCGAGTACAGTGGTGACACTCTGGGTACCCAGAACTGCACAGGTTTGGCTCCGGGCCTACTGTCTACTCGCTGCCTGGTGACCGTGGGACACTACTGAACCTCCCTCTGTCTCAGTTCCCTCTCCTGTGAATCGGGGGAGGTGAGAGCAAGGACTGCCCAGGGCCATTGTGAGTACCGGCCAGCGCGGGCACAGAGCAGTCACACTGTGGCAGCGTTTGTCATCACAGCCCCGTGAGTAACTGCTCACACGCAGCGGCTGCCTTTCCTCTCCCGGCTGGGAAGCCTCCTGAGACAGACTGTGCGGCCAATCCACCTGTGGGTCCTCAGGACACCCCCGGGGGACGAACTGGGAACCTGCCTGGTCTCAGCAGTTGGTCCCAGCTCCCAGGGTTGGCTCCCACCCCATCTGGCTCCAAAGGTGCCCCCCTAAAGGTTGCACGATGAACCCTTTCCTGCCCGGTTAGGAGGTGAGCTTAAACCATCTAATTCTTGGCACTTGTTGGTCATCAACCGCTTAACACGTGTGAGGAATGTCTTTTAACCTTATGCCTCATTAGAATGAGTGATTCTGGGAGGCAGTAAACCGTCCTCTCCCCAGTGGAGCCAGGCCCTAGCGCCTTTTTTTAAAGATCCTTACAAAGAAAGCTATTACAGGTTTGGAGAGATTGATTTTATTTAAAACCGAATATGTATGAAAGCTGGCAGAGTGGTTATGACATAAATTACTTTGATATATTGAGTGCAAAGGCAAGTGCAATTTCTCTCTCCCTTTTAGCTGTGTTCAGCCGAGGGTTGTTGATTTATCTTTCTGCCCATTTCAATCTGACGGAGGTTGCTTTTAACTCCAGGGAGGAGGGGACAGACAGCCTGTGTTGGAGGGACTTGCAGGAGATGGACAGAAAATGAAAAAGGAAAGAAAGAGACCCCCTCCAATCTTGGGGTCCTCAGATGATACTCTGGCCCAGCCCACTGCTGCGGAAGAAAGCACACAGCAGATAGAAGAGACATCGCGTGTGAAAATCGATAAGCAGTTTGCTATATGGTTATCTGAGCTCAGTTTTTGTAAAACGAACCACAATTACATGTAATAAATATCAAACCCTCCTCATTGAGAAACAGATAAAGAGTATATTTATTCCATTATAATCTCATTTCGCTTCCCCCCCACGCTCCACAAACACTCGTTCAGATGCTCCGAGTTCCCACGGCAGGCACGGAGCATCGTCAAGTTCATCGGCTGCCAGGGAGTCTGGTTCCATGCCGTTCTTTTGCCTTCTGTGCGTATCTCTGTATGTAATGGTATGATTGAAAAAAAGCGTTGTGAGCCATCTGAAATTTTGAGATACTCGACTCTAAATCCCTACCCTTTATCCTAACACAATTTTTTGGGTTAATTTTATTTCCTGATTTGTAATTTCATTTTTATAAAATGCTGAATTCTGTCACATGTTGATTTAATTCTAGACGTGCTCCTTGGCCCTGGCCGGCCTGTTTGTGCACCAGCACACACCCTGCCTTAAAGATGCGCCGTATTTGGGGGCACAGCTGGCCGGACCTGACCCATAATTGATGTTTATGTATTTTTCTATCCTGGTTGCATGAACTTGTGTGCTCTACTTCCAGTTCACTGCAAAATGTGGTATCGTTCAGTTCTTTTTAAAAAATCACAAAGAAAAAAAGTAAGACATTTCGATTCTTTTTTGTTCACTTCCACGAATTTTAGTCTTTTGGAGGAATCTTTAATGTTTTCAGGTATTTTTAATAGCCTTGGTTTTGTTAGTTGCTACTTAGTGTAATTAAGAAAATACATGAGATTTTTGGCAAGAGCGAACACTTCCGTAACGACTGTCGACACCTGTATCTGCTCCAGGACCGGAGGAGGAGGATCTGTGTTTGCAGAAACCCAGCGTCTCAGATCCCCAGTCCTAACCGGAGTCGAGTTCTTATCCTGGCAGATGCAGAGTCCAGATGCTAGCTTTGTGTTTGCAGTCGAGTGATCTTCTGCATCGTTTTTTACTTCCCGTGCATCCCTTTTAATAAAATGGAGGTGATACTATATAATTAAGAGGATTATTATGCGTTGTAAAGTTAGATTCAAGTCTCAGACTCAACCATTAGCTGTGTGTGACCTTCGGCAAGTCCTTTAAACTCTCTGCCTTTTTTCCACCTCAGTGAAATTAGAGATTGCAATTTAGAATAATAAATCCTGTCTTATAAGTTGGCCATAAAGGATTAATATGTATAGCTGCTTTTTCTAATATGCCATATAAAATATAATTTATGTTGGTGTTAATAGACCAGGTTACTGAGGAAGGGGGAAGAAGGGAGGGGAGGCAGGTGGAGAAGAGACTGGGGAGGCACTTGGTTTTACGTCCATTAAGGAAAGTAATGCTTTTGGACGTCACGTCGAACGCTTGCTGGCTTACCCTCAGCCACCAGACTCGGCAGGTCATTTTTGCTCCAACATGCAGGTGGCACCCTGCTTGATTTGATGTGGTCACATCTTTCATCTTGTTAGACTGCATAGCACGACAAAGCCACCTCCAGGATAAGATCACTGAGGCCCTCGGGTTGATTGGAAGCGCTTGTCAGTGGCGGTGTCATGTCCACGTGCAATGACCGTCACTAGGGTTGTGTTTTCTGTGTGGAGTAGCTGAAGGCATTCACGTGATGGATCAATCAGTTTCCAAGCTGATGCATTCGTAGGTGGTAACAGCGTGTTCAGGCGTCTCTGGCGTACCGGGCTTCAAGGAATTAAGTAGAATGGTGGAGGAGCCCAACTTTCAACTGAGAAGTTGCCAAGTATTCTTTTCTAACTAGAAAATGAACCATGACTGATAATTTTCTTCTTTTTCTCCATGATATATAAAATATTTTCTAAAAGAACCTAAGAAAGATGTCATTTACATCTTTCAAATTGTAGTGTTGTTGGCTGCATCATTGAGTATAAGTGGGTTGCAATAAAAATGATAAAAACCTCAAAAAAGAAAAAGAAAGAAACAAGATTTCAAGTTCATTTTGGCTTCCTCAAAAGGATAAAAAGCAATACATATAAATGTGTTACATGTTCTATATATACACACGCACACACATATATGTAACTATGATTACATGTAAGCTACATATAAGTATATGCCTATAGTTATATATTACTTATAACTAGGGACAACGAAATCATTTATCTGTGGAAAATGCAAAAGGAGGCTAGAGAGAGAGAACCAACCCAAGTTATCATTTCCGCCATGGGCAGCCCTCCTCCTGGTTATTATACTCATAAAACGCCTGTAAAAGTGACATCATGCAGTTCCATATTTATAGTCTGTCAGTGTCCCATGGATCAAATTGGTTGAGTTTACAAGGCAAGAAATGATTCTCCCATTTTAACCACTACCCTTTCCTTTGTCCTCCAGACCCTGAATGCCAGTCTGCTCCTCGACAGTTTTGCAGCCTGGGGTGCAGTGCCAGCCTGTAATTAAAGCTTGGGGGGTGGCGGAGGGCTCACTAAAGCCCCATCCTCCACTGCCTCTGCTGTCGCGTCCATGTTATTGTTTTGAGTCCAGCGAGCAGCTGGGCCTGAGTTGGGGAAGAGCCGGTTTACCATGGAAAATGGTGCTTGGGGACGTTCCCATTTGCAGTTCTCACTGGCCACCAAGGGCGGGGCTGGCTGGGGGCTGGGTCCGATGAGCATGAGCACTCTGGCTCAGCTCTCTGTGCCTGCGGGGTGCTGCCCACAGGTATTGAGAAGAAAGACTCGCTGCTAAGTTAGAATTCTCCGCTTCTTGGCTTGACTCCCTTTGAAAACTAAGAGGGGCTCCCTCCTTCCTCTTTGTGGGTCAACAACAGTGAGGTTCTGCAGGAAGGGTCCTGGGGACGATGGGAGGCCTTCCTGAGGATGCAGCTTGATCAGTATCACTGTGCGGCTTCTTACTGGCAGAAGGTTTCTACCGTTTCCTTGCTGTTGAGCTGTTCGTCTCTTCCTCCATGAGGCCATGCTGCAGGAGCCAGAGGGACTCAGGCCACCAATGGCCATCACTGAGGTTTATGCCAAAGCCTTGTCATCCCAGACCCGGCAGTGCTGCCCCGCAGTGGCCACAGATCCCAGGGCCACATGCGGGTTTCTGATCAGTGCGGGTTGGCATTTCAGCGTGCGAGTTGTTGAGGCCCAGGGGAGCCCACCAGATGGTTAGCAGTGTGGAGTGGTTGGAGGGGAATCCGTAGGGGGTTGGGTTGGAAGGAATGGGCTGAAGGGATGGGGCCCAGAAGGATCTGGGTCAGCAATGGCTACAGGCCAAGGTAAGCCAGAGCAGCTGGTGGCTCCATGTCTTTGTGCCCTCGCTCCACACAGCGCGTCTTTCCATCCTGGCGCTTCCAGAACTGGCTGCACTTACTTACGCAAGCTGCCTGTACTTCCCTGTAAGACCTTGACGGGGGGGGGGGGGGGGGGGAGGTTTGTTTTCCTTTCCAGCTCAAATGCCCAGAACAGTGCTTGGCTCAGTAGCACCCATATGATTGTAGTCATTGGAATATGAAGAGCGTGGACAGAGGAGTCAGACCTGGTGTGAATCCTGGTCCCTACCAGGACCTTGCTCCACTTACTGCCTGGGCACAGTAATATGAATAATAAATTCTTATTGTGACTGACACTTATTTAGTGTTAACTATGTGCCTGGCATTGATGAACTTTACATGCATTATCTCATTTAATTGTTATAGATGGCCTGTATCATAGGTATAATTTTATTCCTATAATTCAGTTGCTATGTGATGTAACTAATTTAAATTATAATATCTGACCCCTACTTTTTTGATATTTATTGACAGACAAACAAAATGCCTAAAGTGTGTTTTCAGCTTGGTTTGAGTGGGAATGGCAATGTTGACAGTCGGCATGCAGAACCCGACCCGTCCCCATGCGTTAGTTATCTGTCACTGGGTCATTTCCCCAAACTCAGTGGCTTAGGTTAGTGACAAACATTCATTATCTCACAGTCTTTGTGGGTCCGAAATCCAGGAGCCGCTCAGCCGGTGCTTCTGGCAGGATCTCTCCCGAGATCGCAGTCAAG